>VWZL01002766.1:649840-709440 GCA_013396915.1 Stercorarius parasiticus
AAATCCCCAGTATGAAACACTTTTTTTCTGTCATAGGTAAGTAAGGAGCAGTTTAAAATTTTGTCTTCTTTTTCTATTATTTCCATATAGTTTAGGTCAAAACAACAAAACAACTAAATTAGCAAAAACCTTAATTTATACTACCAGGACCTTTATTTGCATTCACCACCTCTGAGTCACTGTTATAGTCTATTCAAACTTGGTCTACCAAAAAATAACAAAGACTCAAGATGAACACTATTAGTAGTATTAAAAACATTCCTTCTGGCATTCAGCAATCATCATTTTATCTGACTGGACTACTAGCCACACAACACGCAAAGTAAAACAACTCTCCAAGAGTGTACTTGCAACAGTGGCTGGAAGTTACTCTTGAATTTCTTTTAGTCTACAATAGCCAAAGGTAATGATAATCTAATAAGATCTAAAGCAGTCTAACCCTTACGGTCACTAAAGCCTCTTCCAGTTCATAAGATCTTTTAAGCTTTATCCAATTATGTATATTTTAGGAAAAAATGCTCAACATTTATACCTGTAACAACATATGAGGAAAAAAAAATAAACCATACCAAATTATTGAGATCACATCAATGAACTACATATTCTAGTGGTATGTATACAATATCAGCTTTTTAAAACAAGTGACTAATAATCTTTGATCGAGTCAAGGAAATTGTAAACAAGCTTCTGACACTTACAGCTTTTGCTGCACACATACAAAAAAAAAAAATATAAAATAATCCACTCTTCAAACTTTGGCATTTAGATTTAATTCAATTTGCCAGTGGTTAACAGCTACAAAATCCAACGGTGAAATAGCATGGGATTTCTGCTTTTATTCCAACCTTATACGACTGAACTAGACAGACTGTTTCAATTTGCTTTCCCTGTACACATTAGGAGACAGAGGAGGCCTAAGACTTGGCTCTCCCACAGCGCAAGGCGAGAACCGAGCAAGACGTATAACATGAAGGGTGCACTTCATTCTGCTGGCGTACAGAAGGACCAAAGCTCAGGCTGAAGGACTGAGTTGATGATAGCCAACTAAGATGTGAGCATCATTTTACTCTCAAGTCTCACAAACAGCCACAGTGCAGTTCTGATCAAGGAAGATTCTGTTTCTAAACTCAAACTAACTGACGATTCAAGCAGATGGCCCAATTTTTCTGGACTGGCCCACACCAAAAAATCAGTAAGCTGAAACGTGCTACAGTCAATTTCCTAGCCCTAGTGATGAACAAGATTTTACTGTAACTGCTTTTGTCAGCTCATGATTGGTTTACTGCGGTAAGTTCATTTAAGAGTGTCAAAAACCTCGAAAAAACAGCACCAGCAGTTGCTTAAATTTGCCAGAACTGTGAAAAAACTGCTGCATTTTACAACCCTCTCGGGAGACTGGTGAACACAGGCTGCGGCCTCCCTGAAAGCAGAGGGAGGCGGCGGGGGAGGCCAAGCAGCAGAGCTGGCTGATGAGGTTCCCACCACCCCCCTGCACTGCAGCATCCTGCCTCTTCCAAGCAAACGCCCAACCTACCGTGGGGACAGCTGCCTGTCACCCTAACTGCCACAGTAGCACACTTCGTAGCACACTTCGGCATGGCGGCACCAAGAAAACTCAGTAAAGCAAGACTTCTGCGAAGGCTTCTACATTATGCAGTTATAGCCTAAAGCTACTTTCTTAAACACAAAGCAAGCTGAAGTTAAAAACACATCAATCCAATGCTAGGAAGTTGGAAAGAAAAAGCAAAACATGTTAGAATAAGCAAGTAAGTCTGTAAGTAATATCTGGCCTGATAAATGATGGGCTTCTCACAGGTGCAAACATCAGCATCATTTTGTATTTGCACTACTTTATTTCTGGTATCTGCCATCTGTGCTGCACTATTTAATAATAAAACAGCTGACCCATAGCCTCAAAAGAAGGAAGTGTTATACTGCTGTAAAAAATAACAATAAATCAGGCCAACAGATAACAGATGAAAGAAATACAGATTTTTATATAATCTGACAGTTTTTTAGTAGTGTTATTAGTCCTCCTCTAATTACAAACCACTTTGTAATACAGTGCTCACAAAATTCCATTACAAGAAAATATTTCCAAGTCTCAAAATCGGATATCAACGAAGAAGTTTTGAAAGCCTTATAATTGCAGGGTATTATCTGCAAGTGAAAATTGTTACCGATCTAAATTACTTGTGAAATATAAAACCAAATACAATACTGAAAAATAAATGAAATTTTATTCAGTCTTCCAGATTTCAGCATTTAAGGTTGAGCTCTCTTGCTTCCCATGGCACTTGGGAAGCAGAAGGAGGTAGGAGACCACACTGTTGTTGGCAGCAGTATCTCAAGATCTTAAAGGCAAGATGTTGCCTTTGAATGACAATGACGTTATCAACATGAGGGTAACATGGCTATTAAAGTAAAACTCTAAAAACAAATTCTCCCTGTGTAGAGACATTCAGTTTGATGGTATAGTGTACTAACAAACCAAAAGATTACTGAAAACTTGTTGAAAGCTGCTACAAAAACCACCATAAGCAATTAAGAACTAGGACAACAAAGCAAATATTTTATTTCAATTAAATAACCAGTTGCATATGAAAAACTAAAAAAAAAAACCAAAACAAAACCCACCCACACACTCAGCATGTAAACCACCAATATTACAATACAATATGTTCAGTGAACTGAATTATTGTGTAAGAAACCACAACCTCCCCTTTCTACAAAAGGCGGATGATTTTATGCACGGAATTATCTGGTCCAAGGAACCACTTCATATGGTAAAGCGGACACACAAGAACTGCTACATATTGTTGATTTAAGTGGAGATGCAATAAAATACAGCTTTTAGATCAAGTACAGAAACAATACTTTCCACAATCACTTAGTTCTTCTATTTAAAAAAAAAAATCTAAATACAAACTCAACCATAGTGAAAACTATATACTACAGTCATCAACAGTGAAATGGATTTCCTTGTGATGTAATTTCAAATTGCAAAGTAAGTGATGTGAAATAACTTTAATTCAGATATATACTTCTCGCAAACTGTATGACAGAGTATAAAAAAAACCATCTTCCTCTCTAAGTAAAATGAGTTTATCATGTACTGTTTTATTTGATAAACCCATCCAGGTACATAAGTGACACAGTAAAAGGCTGCATTTTGCATTCTAAACTTCTGGTTCTTTCTTTATTATGAAATCAAAAGCTACAGGTAGAATGACAATAGGCTCTGAAAGGGTATACTGCATTAAAATACAAAACCTCCCTCAATTTGTTTCTAATCTTATCCCCTGCAAGTCCATCCAACTGTTTTCAATTGACGGCATTGAAATTTTCATTCATTTAAAGTTTGTTTGGGGTTTTTTGTGGTTGGTTGGTTGTTGGGGTTTTTTTGTTGTTTTTTTTTTTTTTTAAATAAAACATATTATGTACTCACTAAAAGATGCAAGGACTGTTTAATCACTCTCTGGGAAGGTAAAAAAAAAAAACCTCGGTTGCTCTGCAACTCAAACATCAAAGAAAAAAAGCTTAAGCCATGTGTTACAGAAAGCAAGCCACTATTCAGTCAAATCTACAAGTATGTTTACATGCAAAGTAATGCACATGAAAATATTCATTTGCTGTTTATAATTAAAGACATGAATCTATTTTCTCCCCAAAATAAGCTTTACTTTTTTTTCCCCCTCCACAAATGGATCACAACTATTCAGACTATGAAGTTACATTAATGTTAAGTAGCTCTATTCAACCAGCCAGCATTAATGTGAATGCTTCTTATACAAGAAGATTCCATGGTAATTCTTAAATACTTAACAAAAAGCCGTATGTAGCACCTGAAGTTAAATTATGACTAAGCTAACAAACTCTCATGCAATGACTAAGACAAATGCCAAGCAAGATGCCTTGGGAAACAAGATACCATAGGTTTCCTTAGAATCATAAAAAATAGCATTAGAAAGTCAACAATCCAGTTACAACATGGTGTTCAGCAACCCCAAAGTCAAAGCTGTCTCCAGAACACTGATTAAACCCTTCCACATTTAGTTTCTCTAACTTAGCAAGATTCTGGATCTGTATCTCCATGGTAAGCTAAGCCTTGTTTCATGGTTTTATCTCCTGTAAAAGTACCACCTCTTTATAAGACCATATATTTCAAAACACAGTAAGAGTTCAGTAAAGGTTCCATAAATTACTTTAATGAAAGTTTGCAGCAAAAGACTTTGATAACAGCTTCTGACCACCCCTTTGTTGTATCGTCACCATCGTGTCCATTACAGGACAAACCCACTGACATCTCCGTTCATGCAACTGTCTGATGAGAGGGGAACACCTGAATTTGACCCTTCACAGACATGCTTCTGCTACATCAGGATGGAAGAAACCCCTGGGAAGAAGGCTCCCAGAATTAATAACCCATTCCACTGTGCTCAATGCCCAAATCTGAGGGCCTCCGACTTCAGGAAAGGTAGAGCCAGGGAGCTAGATTAATAGTTGCAACGAGCCAAATCTAATCCACAGGCTAGATCTTACTTACCCCAGTTGTTAAAAATATATTTGATTTCACAAGAAGCCACATTTTGAAAGAACTGAGCTGCAAAAGAACATCAGGTCTCAACTGAGAAAGTCCAGAATTAGATAAAACATTACGATTTTTTCAGAGAAGAGAATAAGCTCAGCAAACTAACCCATTAGAAGTGCAAATCAGAGAATTAATGCTGTATCTGTTGAGCAACTGGGAGAGAAAATGAACAGCAAAGCACTGGGCCAAGAAACAGAAAAAGCATTCACTGAAAAAATTCTCCTAACTTTCCTCATAATTTGGGCACATCTTCATTAAAAGGCACGTCTGTCTACTGTCATATTTGTATCTGCAGTTCATAACAGAAGATGCCCTGATCTTATATTCTCATGTAGGCATCTTCAGTGGATTGGGCTAGACTGATCAAACCTTGCAGAGCACTTCTTACATTCTTATACATGAGAAATCAAAGTTCAGACTGAACAGGTCCCATCTTTTCCTCAAAGCACACTGTCTTTTTTGCCCGTTTGAAGACAGTAGGTTCAAAAGCATATTAAGGCTTTGAGTTACCGTTTTCTACCATTGTCACTCTATCCAAATAAAAAAAATACATGTACCCTTTTCCTCACAGTGATTTTGCTGAGTGCACAGACAGCTCAATTAGGTTGGTGAAACCGGCCACAAATAAGCTCTGCAATTATTTTGTGGGCACATCGTGCATCTTGTCAATTTAAGTTACAGAACCATGTTTGTTTCAGGCCAAATCTTAAACTATTTTCTTAACCAGTTCTATTTCCTGCAAGTTCTATAAAACATCTAATTTCTTTGCCAAAGGATTATTGACCTGGTTATCACACACTGACCTGATGTGCAGCAGAATACATAGACAGAGCATTCATGGATTTACTCTGTTGCACTTCCGTACTTAGCACAGCAAGGTTTGTGATGACTCAAAGCAGAGCCACTCATTTAGTAAAAAGGAAGCATTAGATGGCTTGAGTAAGATCTAATCTCATCTAAGGAACCGTAATTTTGTGCTAAAAACAAGAGACACAAACAGCATCCACATGATTTTGGAAGCAAAGTTTATACAAAATAATGGGCTTGCAGTAATAGTCCTTAATCTAAATTTTATGAAGGTTTCACCATTCTTCTGTATGTTCCTCTGCTTGGAGTACACATACACATGTGCAGTAATAACTCCCTGGAAAGCAGCAACTTTTAAGGTCAGAATCAGTAAGACTTTGACAAAGTGAAAAAACAGAAAAACATCTAGTCATTTCCACTACAAGGCTAAACACTAAACAAGCTTTAGTCCTTCCCAAAAAGCAGTATTTAAGGAAGCCATTCACAGAGGGCTTCCCTCAGAACCACTCTAAGGTTGAAGAACCCTAGATGATAAATGAAGCATAAATTAAGGCCTCAGGATTCATATGTATATCTGATACAACAAACATTTAACATTTTCTACAGGTTCATAGCTAAAACCTGCAATACATTAATTTTATCTGCTCTCAGTAAAGACACACAAGAAACTGAAAATGAAAAAAGGAGGAATAAATTAAATTGCAGTAAAACTGTACCTTGTTTAGATAATTATACTGTAAGAAAAAGGCATAAATTGCCATTTTTCAGTAAGCTTAAAGACATTGTATATGCTTCGTTTTAATCTTTTTATTACCAGTTGTATTTTCTGAATATAAAAGTCATTCACTCCTTTCCTCAAAGTTTCCGCTACCTTTTTTCCCCCCTACATTTACCTTCTCCGTTTCAACACAAATATGAAGAAAGAAAGACTCAAAGTGTTTCAAGATCTAGAATGCTGGAAGTTTCCCCCCCCTCCAGGTGTTCATAAAACTAGATCCAGGTTTTGAACATTAATTTTTATTAGCTTACTCAGAGAAAATTCTGAGCAAATTTATTTTTGTCTGTCAATACTAAGTGTTATCCAAATAACAACATAGTCAATATATTTATTGTGTTCTCATATACAGAACAACATCTTTAATGGAATTCCAGTTGAAAGACTATTTGAAAACACGGTTATTTTCAATTGGAAAAGGTTTTCAAAACCACAAAACTGGTTGGAAACGAAAAGATACAACCACCTTTGCAACCCTTCTCATCTACAGTGAGCCAAATGAGATATCGTAAGGAACATATAATACAGAATATACATTTAGCTACAGATGAGTGATCAAAGGTGTACAGACAATGTCAATATCACCACCATATATTTATTTTGATCAACTTTTTTTAAAAAAATAAATATTACAATAGCACATAATCATTTAAGATTTCATAAGCATAAACTCAGAAAGTTGTTATGGTTAATAGTGAAGCTACAGGGAAAAAAAAAAATCCCTTAACAAGGATTTGGAAATAAAACTTTTAAAAGCTTTTGCAAAAATCACTCTTCGATTTCCTGTTGGAACGACATCACTCTTCTGCCAACTACAGCAGCTTCTATGCCCCATTTTGGCCACTTCTCCCACAAGCTTTCAGGATTTCTGATTTGTCATTCCCGGTGTCTGGAACACCCACCTTCCTTCTCTTGAAGTCCCATTCTAAGATCCACTTCTGCAACATTGCCTACAGAAAGAGTAGGCAACTAAAACACTCATTCACTGTGTCAACAACATGCCAAGCATCAGCTTTCACTGCGTACACTGTACAGCATAGCGTTTGTCTCACTTTACCTTTCTTACTACACTGTAATGATTTCTCCCTCACTGCATCAAATCTAAAAGCGGGGATTTAATATTTAAGAATCACTTTGGAGAAATAGTGTCTACTGCTTTTGAGAGTGCTGGCTGCACCTCTCGGTGCTCAGAGAAAGGAAAGTATGTTCAACGTTATAAATATTCCATTGTGCCTGTGTGCATCTGTGGTACATGCGCATATGTAATGGGCATAAACAGAAAAGAGCAGCCTATTGAATTTTCTTACACTGTAGTACATTTCAATCATTTGCTGGCTCACCTGAAATTTCTTATCAAATTATGAAACTGAAATGGAAAGTTGCATTTAAGCATTTTTTTTTCCTTTTGTTTTGTTTTAAAATGCTTTCTACTCTAAACCTATTTCCTTATACCTTTGAAAATCTGGATTAAAATTCCACTAAGAGTCTATAGGAAATGTTTATGTTTACATAGATCAAGGTCTGTCAAGGCTATGTTAACATCTGCTATTAAACAATTAGATTTCTGGACAGTGATGGAGGCAGACTTGGAGCAATGACACCTTTTTCAAATTTTTAAGGAATTTTTACTTTTTTTTTTAAATTAGAAAAAAGAAAATCTAGCATATATGTTGCTTATACATATTAAATGCAAGTCTGTCATGAGATGGTATTACTGACTTTCAGGTGACACGTATTTCAAGTCATGCTTTCAGTTTTCCATGTATTTCTAAATGCCACTCCATATAAGAGTGAAATATTTTACCAGCTAATTTATTTATTTTAATAATAAGCAGAGCTTCGGTAATGCCAATGCAATTCTAACATACGATAATGCATTACCAAGGGAAAAAAAAAATATTTAGGAATGGTTGGGTTTGTAACTTTGCATCATTACAAATGGAAGAAATACCTAAATTAGAATACTTGAGCAGACAAACAAGCTGCACAAGGCATTTTCAGAAACGGAAAAACCGTTGAAGATGTAAAATGCAAAACCACAACAAAACCACTGTAGATACAACATGTAAACACAAGATATAATCAATAACCCAACTTAAGTTACAAATACAGTTCTTAAAGACGAAAAAATAAAACCCTGGCATGCATATGGCTGAAGCTTACATGTATAAACTCACTAAAATAAAAAGCACTTGCCACTGAAAACACTATGATTCATAGCTTAAAGCTAAATGAAGCCCTGCCTCACATATATTTCACATGATTGAAACTATCCTGCTATTGAAAGAGGAAAAAATAAGCTTTTTCAACTTACATCTTTTTCCGACCGATGTGGGAACATCGATGATTGGCTGTAGTACATGTTTTCATCATGGTAGTCACCATCAACCCCCTCTACAAACTTCTTCCTTGAAGCACCAAACATGCTGTTTGTCACCTAAGTAAGAAGAAAAACAATTATATACCACATATGATGTGTTTTGCTACATACTTATAAGAGTATGTATTTTAAATTTATGTAAGGATTGTTAAAAAAAACCCACAACCTGTTCCTAAACATTTGAAAATTCCTCTTTAAAAATATTTTTTGTATATTGCCAATGTAATGGTTCTTCCAAGTGGGATTTTCATCTGACAAACTCATATTTCAGAAAGGACTGGGGTGGGGAGAGGGGACACGCTTCATTTTTTGGAGGGGTGTTTGTTTATTCATTGGTGTTTTTGAGTCTCATGACCTTTCACTCAGGTTTATTTGAAATTACAGAATGTCAGACAACGAAACAGCAAATTTCTCACATTTTCCTCTCCTCGGGTAAACACTTTCCATCTAAAAGAAGAAAATTAAGGAATGTTCTTTAGAGTTCAGCCACCTTAAAAGAAATAACAATCATAAAGAAAGGAAGAAAAAAAATAATCTGTAAAATCACTCCCGTGTCTCATCACCACAACTTTGGAAAAGCAGCTTTCTACTTAACCCTGCGCACTCAGAGCTATGATTAAGAGGAGGTTGAGCTTAACCACACTCAACAACCTCATCACAGACTGGCAAAGTTACTGAACATGGCACATAAAAAAAAATCACTAGATTTTATTTTGCCCATACTCCCAGAGGTGCGAACACACACACACGCACACACACACAGAGCTGCTAAGTCAAGAAACGGAAATTGAAGAAACAGCAACCACACAGCGGGTCACAGAACCTTAATTCATTAGAAAATTTAATCCCACAGCAAGGTCATACAACACTGCTGAAGCATCTACCACATGCAGTGCACATTTATACACCTTACTCTCTTATTTATGTAAAAATACACACACCTCTGTTAAGTTCCTAATCTATATGGCTACGAAACACCATCACAGCGCAGTGTGGGCTAACCAAGCCCTGTTTTAACCTAACAGGTTAATGTTCAAACCAGCAAAACGGCACACGCTGGTCAGCACTGAGCAACTCGCCCAGTTTCTTGTACCACACAGCGAGACTGGAGAGAGCGCAACCAGCAGGATGGTAACCAACCCTGAGCTACCGCCCTACGTAACATACCTTCAAACAGATCTTTAACATCTTGAAAGGTAAGAAAGCTAAGTTACAGTTATCTTATGAAATGTTCTGAGCCCTAAGGTTGGCTATCTTCACTACTGACGGCATTAGCTAAACTTCAAAAAAAAAAAGAAGACCAAAAACATAGTGAAAAATAACATTTAAAAATTGTCCTATCTTAGACTCATGCTTGAAATTTAAGTTTCAAAACATTTATTCTGGTTGGTTGCAAGGAGAGTTACTTTCAGCTTGAAATCTGATACAAAATTACTCTGATATTCCTCAGTGTTGCTTATGCAAATTTCACCTTTACTGATGAAGATTCCTCGTCAGTATTTGATAACATGGGTGCTCCTATACTAGGAACAACTTAACCCCATGATTTCAAAGTCATAGGAGTTTTGAGTAAAACTAAAGTCAACACCTCGGATGCATTTAATACAGCTATGATCACAGAACTGCCCTAAAATCTTCAGCTAAACAGAAGTGTATTCCACTACTTCCTACAAGTGTTTCAGATATCTAGACTACTAATGTCTCAAAACAAATTTGTATTTTGTTACACACATGTGAAGGCACGTAAAGATAAAGCACACCTTCTCCAGATGAAACTTGTGTTTTACGGTATTTACAAAAGTGTGCAAATATAAGGTCTCAAACTGCTCAAATACATTCGGCTGACTTTCACACTTGTAGTGAAGCTTTCATTACACTATAAGCATATCCCACTGTGCTAATCCCCTTACAATGCAATTATCACCTACCAGATGGGATGGAGCATTTAACAGGCTAAGGGGATTATCTTGTCCTTTGCTCTGCCTGAGTAAAGTGCAGAGAGACGAGCAGTTGCCTTTAACCGCTGTAAAAAGGATAGTGAAATGCTTTGGTGAAGCTATCCTGAGCAACAAGGAGAAGCTGAGCGTCTCAACCAACTACTGCTCCTGAGAAGATAAAAGGCAGCTTCTCACAAATCCCGAAGAATTTTTTGGTGCTCCTTTGACAATACCTGGGATAAGAGAATAATTTTTTTTGCCACATAACCTTCTCTTGTGATACATCATCAGAATAACAAAATTTAATTGTGACAGAAAGCAAGTCACTGAAGCATACACCATACTGTAACTAATGCAATACTTAACCCTGAGCTACAGTACAGGAACTATATAAGGGGAAAAAACGATTCTGTCTTTGACCCTGTAGCTTTTGATCTTATTTCCGCAGAGGTTTACACATGGCTGGCTACACACACACACCATAAAGATTCTGAGTCAGTGGGGTACGGTCAGAGCTTTCAGTCTCAAAATATATGTTTAAAGCTGCTGCAAGAAAGCTAGTATGTCCAAATATGAAGTCTAAATACCGAAAAGCTGGGAGATGTTTTAAACATTCTCCATTAAGTTTAAATTGTCTAAAACATTACCTTCTATACCGATAATTGTATAAGGCATTGGCCCAAAAACTAATCAGGATTATGCCTTGAAGACTGATGAAGTGCACTGATATTAATACAGTCTTACAAGAGCATGGCTATTAAAAAAAGAGATGAAGAAAACTTTTAATAATTAGATAGATTACATATTGATATTTTTATTGGCAACCCGTATTTCTGCACGATACTTAACAGGACTGTGCTGATGAACTCCAGAGAGCAGAGCAGAGCCGTGCATTGCAGGCTGCAGCTGCAGGGGAAGAGGGGAAGGCCAGAGGAGCCCTGCCTGCAACCCAGCTGCATCGCTGTGCCCGACTGCTTTGAAGACCTTCAAAAACTTTTTTTTTTTTTTGCAGAGACTGACACTTCTTCACAGCAGCAGTTTTGTAAGCGATTCTGTGCCATTCAATGCTGCCAAGCAAAGCAGTCGCATGCAGTGCTCAAGCTGTCCACGCTCCCACCGAGGGAAGCGGTACAGGCGCCGGAGGGCATTCTGGCAGCTGCCTGCACCCCTAACAGGATTTCACTTCACCAGAAAGAACTGCCACTTGTTCTCAGGGTGAACTGCAGCACAGATCACAACAGCAAAACGCGGCACTGCAATTCACACTGCTATCCAGCCCTGTTAACAAAACTAACAGCACGATAGAATAAGGCAGCCGCTAAAGACCAGTAACTGAAAGGGCAGGAACTGGGATTAGAGAGTGAAGTTGCAGCTGCCGTAGCCAGGCTGCTTACTTCTTGCTTGTTCTTAGGCTAACACCAGCAGCCAATTTATCTACTCCCCGGTAGTTGCCAGTGACAGTAAACAGCTGGCAAACTTCTGAATCAGAGCACCTATCCCCATGCGGACTTGTATAATACTACAGCAGGTTTATGCAAAGACAATGTCAGATGGTTCCCACGTTAGCAGTAGGCCTCTTCCTATCCACATTAACCTATTCCAGTATTCACCAACGTACTCATTAGTCAGTCATACTACAAGCATATGCACAGATATTGAAAAAACACTGTTGCAGTACTATTTGCAAAAGGTGTGAGAATAACTGGGGCTGTGCCAAACGTGGGCAGATGTGCAGATGGAACTTTGTTGCTTATTTCTTAGGACAAGAAGCCACCAGGAAACCTCATACACAGAGACTGCAGCTCCTTTTTCATAGACGGATAGATCAGCATCCAATCAACTACAAAAGTAAATACAGCGAAGTTCATGCAGCACTTACAAACACATTTTAAACCCTTTGGAAAGTAAGAGCGACCTGAGGTTTTGTACCTTCAGAGTGTAGACTGATGAGGTGAAAGGTAGAAATCAGCTCTTGTATTTCAGTGCCTCATTCATATGTATACACCTATATACACACACACGCATATTTATGCCAAAACAATCTCACAGAAGTGGTACTCCAGTTGCATGGCAATTTTACTAAGTAAATAATTTCTGTCTACTCAGCCTAATTTCATACAGATCCCTCTCCCAACCCTGTAACTACTTTTCCTGTTCTAGTGTGGGAACTCAGTTCTTTGTTGCCCAAGACACACTGGCAGTGTAACCATTCATTAAAAATGCAAAAATGGTGCACTTCTGTCGATTCATCCTTTAGCA
This sequence comes from Stercorarius parasiticus, assembly GCA_013396915.1. NCBI lineage: Eukaryota > Metazoa > Chordata > Aves > Charadriiformes > Stercorariidae > Stercorarius > Stercorarius parasiticus. Next base: position 662,590 of record VWZL01002766.1, read on the forward strand.
TTATATTACAAAAGTACTTACAACTCCCACTGGTAGATCCATGTGCAAATATTATTAGAAAATACTTGTGGTAACAGAGAAAAGAAAGGAAAAGAGCTACATGTTCGGATGGAGTTCAGAGAACTAACCAGCCATGCTGCCACAAACCATGCCCAATTCTGATCAGATGAACACAAGCGCTTCTTTCAGAGCACAAGCACATCACATTTAAAAATAAGATTTGCCCACAACTTCAAGTTAATAGTAACCAAGCAAAATGCAGTCAGAAGTCTGACAAGACCTTTAAATTCTTCTGTGGAAGATTTCCTAACAACTGCTACGGGGGAACTAAAAGCACCATACAAGTGTTCAGAGCTTGAAGCATCTAATAAGCAGTTTGCTGTGGTCATTGACCTTTATCCTTCAACTGAGTACATAACACACAACAACCAACAATACTTATTTTTTAAGAAATTAAAAACAAAAAAACCCCACCCAAATTTCAAGAAAAATCCTTTTCATAGCAAGAAACACTGTGGTATAGCATACTTTAGCACACAAAAACTTGTTTGTTAACAATAACTGAAAATACGTTATTGACACAGAATTTGTAAGGAAAAACTATTAAAATTTTTGTCATCTTAAGATGCAAAAAGATCTTCTCCGGCATCACTTATAAAGTGATGCTATGATTGTATATTAAATTAGTTTAACAGCCTGAAGCAAATTATAGTATTAAAATATGAAAACTAATTATGTTTCTGTTTTGCAATATAACTATAGGTAGTGCCCAAGGAGAGCTCACTCATGACATTAACACAGACAACTCTAAACTAAGAGGATACTATAAAATCTCCTTTGAGAATGAATATTTTTAAGTTTGCATAGAGCAGAAAAATCGATCATTGCATTACAACTGATTAAATTCATCATCTTTATGAGAGCTGAAAACCATACACAGTAATACAAGTTAAAAAAAAAGAAACTACTCTAGGAATTTTAGTAATATCTTCCCATTCCTGCTCCCCCCATGACTATGGTATTTGTCAACATGCACACTATCCTTATGTGAGAGCAATTAGAAGTTGTAATCTCAGTCTGATGACTGAGACATACATATATACGCTAAGGCTCCTGATGTTGCTGTTTAGGCCTTTCCAAGCAAAGTTAATAATTAACTCTTTTTTTTTTTCTTCTTCTGTTACAAATAAATGTCTTCACATAAGGTAACATACTTGCATATCCAAAGTATGTACAAAAGTGACCCTTAGTGAGCCTTTCAGTGAGAAGTAAGTGTCTCAAAAAATAAGTGTTTCCTACCGCTTATGATCTTATTTCTCAGTGTCAAAGATAATTCCCATTTGGCCCTAACTGGAACTGATATACAATAGAACATCTACTACCAACTTGCTAGACACAAAAGACCTCTCAAATCCCAACCGTTTAGTGATAAGTTACAGCTATCAAAAAACACCATGAAAAGTACACCAGCACAAATAGATACATTTTATTTTCAGGATGAAAGACAAAACTATAAGTGGAGATCCTTTGTTCCCTCATTTCATTTCATAATCACAGTCACTCCATTTCTCCAAGGTGACAGATAACCTCTAACAAAATACTGTATGCTTATGCTACAGTAGCCCTTCAAACAACTTGCTAGTATCAACAGTACATAATCACGGAAAATGGAACATTTCACTACATTTCTTTTTTGTTAAAGTCTTTCTCTGTGATGAGCTTAACACTGGCACAGGTTTGCACTCACCGTAAGAATACAATAGTAAAACAGGTGTTTTGTCCATCTTTAACAACTGGCTATATATTCTTTTAACTTATATAAGTATTTTTAAGTTTAAACCTCAGAGATATAGAAGACTGAAGAGGACCACGATATGTGAGACACAAATCTGCCAAAAAACTTGAAGGTTGGATAGCCTTTAGAATAATCTCATAATACTTGTGTCATATGGTTCATAAATTGATTATTTTCCAAGTTCACAGAGCACTTCAGAAAATAACAGGCATAAAGTACTATCTGATTCACAGACTTACTTAGGTCATCTATCAAAGTAGTTCAAGATATAACCGGTCTCCTTAAAACACTACATGGTCTTTCCTTTCAAAAAGGAAATAATATAACATATGAGATATAGCAACTTCTACACAGGAACTCCAGACAAAAATTCTGAACATGAAGGAAATAAGAACCTGCAGTTAAGATTTTAGACTATCCTCCACTCATATTCTCAAGAACAGCCATCTAACAAGGTAAATTTTTTCAAGTGTTCTATAAAGCTTTCAAAAGCTACACTAAAACTGTGAATCTCTGCTGCATGCAAACCATGTCACGAAAGTGCAGTCCCTAACATCAAACAAGCCACAGAAATTCTCCTGGCCAAGACCTACATGCTAACTGTTTTAAACCCTAACCGTCCTTAACTATTATGAAACGAACGTTTTCAAACGCTCCTGAAGTAAAACAGCAGAGGAGGAGTAAGAAAAGCTACCCTACATTAAAATAAAAATAAACCAACATTGAAATTAGTAAAGCTAAACTTGAAAATTTAGATTACAAGAAGCTCTGCTTGGTTTCATAATATGGTTGCCACCATGCCCATCCTGGGGCAGATTCCCACAGGTTCTACTCCTATTCATCACTGGCACAAGATTTGGAAGATTTGAGAAACCGACAGTGGCTGGGCATGTGACTTTGCACTAAGTTGTGTTGGCGCCTTTTATGGGTCTGATCAATGAGATGTTCAGGCAGGAAATAATCTTTGGACACGCCATTGAGCAAAATCCAAACGCATGCAAGAAGGACGTTTCAAAGGATCTGCAGAAGTGACCAGAAAAGCAAACAAACTAGCACTCCATCTAGAGCAGCTGTGGGGAGAAACCAAGAAAATGCCAGAGGCATTCCACCTTATTTAGTGATGTGACCTGAGGAAAAGCAGGAGCGTGTCCTTTGTAGACAAGGTAATGAAGTCCCAAGTCCCAACTAACCGCACGCATATGCATACCCACACACACACTGTAAAACACACAGCTAGATTATCTGCCAAAGACATGGTTTAAGAATTTTATCAATCAGGAAAAACCACTGCTCGTCTGACAGTATTATAAATAATATTATTTACTCAATAAGAAAAAACCGAAAACCAATATACCACCTTGAACAGCCTATCCAAAATGTGAGTATATTTACCCACTTTCTCTTTTTGATGCTGCCAGTCATTTGTAGTATTTACAGACAATTCAAGACAAAGAGGGGTTCTAGATTTAATTTAACATAGCATTTCTGACTCATTGTTGTAAACTATTGCAGGTTTGACTGTGCAATACTCTTCAACTCTTAAGGTTTCACCATGAAAGGTAATTGCATTTCAGAAAGAAGTGGCAATCATGCCAGTAACCTTCAGGAGCAATATGTTGGCTCATACTTTTAAATTCAATGCTATTTTAAGTAAGCATGCAGTGAGCAACAGCAAGAATTTTGAAAATAAATGATGTACTGGCATACTCCTGTTACCTACTTAAGACATTCCTCAGTAATAATATTTTTTTAAAAAAGGAACTAGTTCAATTTTGTTAAAAAAAGTAACTTTTAAAGTACTTTCTCAGTTGAAGATTCATCACGACAATTATCAGCTAAATACACACTACCTAGGTATCACATTTATTTACTGATTGTGTTTTGGGAATACCATCCAAGAAGAAATCAGTTATGCTAAGAAGCCAGACTTAACGAAAATTAAGTTCAGAAATCAAATAAGCTTCTGAAGTACCTACATTGTCATGGGAAAACAAAACTCAACAAACAAGCAAAGCACATAAAATAACAGACAGGCAAACTTGCATTTCTAGAAACTATTAGAGTAAACCTGTGTATGAAAACCGATATTTGGTTCATATGGAAAGAGGTCAGTCTTAGAAAGGAGAAATTCAGCTGCCAAGTTTATAAATAAATAAGCAAAAGAAGAAATTCCATTCTGCAAAGATAATGAAATTTGCTTCAAATATTCTCATAATAAACTCATTAGTACAGTGGCACTTCTCTTGGCTCCTCAAAAGTTTATTCTGTGAATTTCTCTCAACTGCTACTTTGCACCTCAACCATAAGAAAAATTGCCATTTGAAGATATCAGAACAACAACTTCCTACTTTCTTTTGCTTGATAACCTTTAACTCATCCCATTAGGTAATACAGGAATGCACTGATTGAAAACTACTTGCAGTCTGCCGTCTGGCCTGCATTAGTGCTTTTGAGTATTTTGCTGTAGACAAAACAAGTTTTGTTGTATTTCAGAAATTACCATTTCATAACAAATTAGAATAAGGTATCCGCTAATTCAGCAAGTTAGTCTATTTGAATTTTATCTCGTTTCACGCCTAAGCTTGCCTTTTTTGTTGTTTTGTGGTGTGTTTTTTTTAACTAAATGAATAAAAAAGGCACTTTACCCAGTTAGAAATTCTAGATCTACTCAGATGCACTCTAGAGAGTTCCTTAATAGGGCATATACAATGGTAAAGCCCAGCTTTAAAAGATTAAGAAATCAGCTACTGCACTAAGTTCTTCACAAGTTACAAAGTCTAATCATTCCCTCCAGTCTCCAGAGAAAGAAGTTGGAATTGGTCATTTTCTTAAATGTTGAAATACTTTGAGCAAATTGGTAAAAATGCAATTTCTGTGTTCAGCAGTTCTGCTGCAGCAAGTTGTGCATATGGGCAAACTCACATGATATGTGCAGTCTGAAAGCTGAATCAAGTAATTGGAGAAATGAATCCATAAAATAACATCATACTAAGCACACGCAATTTGTTCTTCTCAAAGACTTAGAACTGACAGATTCTATGCATTTCTCATGGAGGCAAAAGAGAAAATAGTGACAAAAAAGCCAAGAATTAAAGAAATTTGCATTTCCTACTCTAAAAACTCATTTCTGTATGAAATAGGTCATAGAACTAGTTATAACTTAGATAACTTGAGCTGAAAGCTCAAGGAGGGTTGCCAAGACAATAAAGTGAGGCAGATATAGGGAACAAGAAGTTTCTGAAAAAAATCTGTTGCCATTTGTATAAGCAACAGAAAACAGGGGATTTCAACAGGGAAATGCCAGTTTGCTGTCAAGAGTACTGGTACTATCAACTCTTTTCACTGTACTCCCCCTCTGCTAGAACGCACAAAAACAGGACAGTTGCTTTACTGGCATATGTTCCACAATACTTTTGTGGGCACATAGCAGAGAGAAGATCCTCAAGGGACATTAATGTAACTCCTATAAAAGGAATTAAGCAGGTTAAGTGATAATCAGACAGGCAGTAAGCCAGGTTTGGAATTCTAGCATCTTAATTCATAGAATTCCCCAACAGGACAAATATTTTAAAAAATGCAAAGAAGTTAAGTACGATTTTTGATTAAAAGCTCAGAACAGTTTAAGAGAAAAAATATACCAATTTTAACAGGTTTTCATTCTTCGTTGGTATTCAATAGTCACCACATATTCACAGAACACCTATTCTTTAATAGCAATTAGAACAGGAAGTTAAGTAAGATTAAGCAGGTTGGACTTCAGCTTCACAATGAAGAGATCTGCTATGCTAAAGTACTTCTCTGTCAAGTGTTACAGCTTCAATGTCAACACAACATACTTTGCCACCTCTGATACTTGGTATCACTCCTACCCAGTCAACATCTTTTCTACAAACAACAGAAAAATCAGACAATGGACCAACCTGGAAAGCAAACCAGGTCTTAATCCAGCCAAAGCCAGACAATTGCTCTCACTAAGGTCCCACTTCTGAAGCAGAGATAATTGTTCACGGTATTACAGAAATTATATAAGGGTTTCATTAATAAGGAGCATCTTAGAAACCTTATATGTTGATGAGTCCCCTAAGAAGTTATAAAAACAAAAGAAAACCCTTGACGGAGTAACATGCAGACCTTATTTTACACTGAAATAAGGCGATAACCATTTTTCTGAATTACGCCCACTGTAACTAGTACGTTAATAGCCAATACTCCTCCCTAGAGTCCTCAACTGTTCTTCAAGCCAACTCCCTGCTACCACTTACTGAAAGCAAGAAAAGCCATTTGCCCATGTGGAGGACAGATATGTATTTGATTGCCAACATCACTGCAAACAAAGGGTCTACTTTTCGGTACTTCACAACAGACAACCATCTGTTACTCTGCAAATTAATCTGTAAGCTTCATTACACTCCCCCTTTTTAAAACATCTACGCATTTAGTTACACGCCAGCCTAGTGTGACATTGTCCTTAAAAGAAAAAAATGTATATACTTAAGCCTCCTAAATGGTTAAGACATAGTTAAAATAAAATAGCCTTAAATAAAAGTGGCACACTAAAACAACAGCTTGTGTACTGACAGACAAACATCTTACTCATTTTGTACAATTTAAAGCCTTTTAATTCACATGTAAACTTCATTCCACTGCTTCAAAACCTTTGCCGAGTTTCTTGCATTTGCCAAATCAGGAGCCTATACAAGGAAAGGTGGTGGTGAGAAAAGAGAAAACAACACTTCCAAAGGTCTTAGGGAGGCTTCATCCCTCCGGAGGACATAAAATTGAAGACGGCCAGCAGCAATGGCAGGGCAGGGGTGGTAGCATGGGGATGGGAATGGATGAGTCTGAACCATAAAGGTCAGCTGGGCCTCACAGGCAAGGGAAGGGAAGGGAAGATGGTTGCTGAGAGCGCTGCTGAGAAGCAACTCTTGAGCAGCGTTGGGAGGATAGTGTCAATACGCTCATCAGTGAACAAGTAAGAAGACCACGTGCACACTATCGCTGGAAGAGTGGTTTTTCCCTTTCTCCTAATCTTGATGTGGTCTCTTATATCATATCTAAGCAAAGCTGGTATCATTTTATCTGCTAAGTGTCCTCCAGCTTTGTCTGTAGAGTCATTACCTTAAGTATCCTCCAAGCAGTATTTCTTAACAGTTCCTACGCACCCGATTCAGTTGAAGCCAAAAATGCCCATTGATAATCTTTCTAGCTCTGTACTTCTGTAAAATATTAAGCCTTATTAAATGATGTATGTTGCAATAACTATTAGGTGGTCTGCATCTGTTCACTGGACACCATCTTTTGTTAGTTCATTTACCATTTCGAAACTTCTGCGCTATATATCAGACAGGGAGATAAAGCTTATAAACCAAGAGGAAAAAACCCAAACTTAGTAATTCAAATATGGTTCATGATCTCAGGATTTAGATGTTTTCATCACAACAAATCTCTTCTACTGTGGGAGAAGAATAAAAGATTAACAACTAAAGAATAGGACTACTTTGACTTTTTATTTGCTTTCAGCTGAGACTCTCAATCAGGAGGCCAGATTTCTGCATCTGTGCTTCAGCTGAAAGAATGGTAACCATTGCTCCACCTGGGACGTTTCCCCATTGACATTGAACTCACTCCTCTTTCCAGGAATACTGTAGTTATCTTTTTTCCCCTCCCTTTTTTTTTTGCATAACAACTGATACCACTAGCTTTATAAGACAGCAGCACTGCATACCTATTCCCTCCTGGAGACAGCCAAAACTCTCACATTTGGTTAATCTAAAACACTGTATTTTAAATAAGCACTGGTTTCCCAAGCATTTCCTGAAGTTAAGCACTATACAGTCAGATGTAGATCATGATTAATGGAGTAGCAACAGGAATTATTTTTTTCTCTTTCATTAGTCAGATGGAGTTTGTTGACATTAAGTAAATCAGTACTAGACCCATTTGTACTCCAGCTTTTGCCACGGGGGTGGGAGGGGAAGGTATGTTATTTGGAGTTTTTTGTGTTTAGGAATCACAAGATAGAGGACAACTGAAAAAGAGCACAACTATTTTTTAAAGATTTATCTAGCAGTACATTCACACATACAGTATTCAATGTAAGCTGCTGACGATTTGTCTGAAGTATCTTCAAGGAAGAGGTAATAACACTATTTTTACTTTATGTTCAATTTTAAGAAATACGGGGCTCCTTTTGGCTTGGGTTTTTTTTTTTGTTGGGTTTTTTTTTTTTTTTTTTACACCAGAGGTATTCTAAAAACAGAAATAGCTGAGAATATTCTGGTCAGAAAAGTCATTCTGCACACACAGCACATCAAGGATCTTGTCTTACATTAAAATATAACTGGAAAATTCAAAACATTAAGTATGTTTAATATATTGACTCCTTGAAGAGAAAGAAATATTTACGAGCTGCCACAGCTTCCTGGCAGCATACTTGCTCCTCAGTGACTTTCCTTCTCCAGACTAACGGTACGTCCTGCAAAAGCAGAAACATTTCCCAAGAGCACAGATGGGTTAAAGTTAAATTCATGCATGGCTTTTTAGCATGTCCTCCTAAAACTTACTTAAGAGAGTCTGTGACTCTTCAGGGCAGTGCAAAAATGCAAAGTTAAAATTAAAGACTTCTGTTCTTTGGTTATTTATTTATTATTTTTTTAAATGAAAGCCTTGAGACACTTTAGGAAGCATGTTTCTCAAAATATTCCAGGGCCTGTTTCTTGTAACCTTCTGACTATGCAGCCAGGCTATACTGTGATTACAGCTGTACTGGGTTCAGCCATAAAAGAAAGTATGACAAAACAACTTTGATGTTTTTACATCGTATGTAAAGAACAAGGATACAAACAGTGTTAAAAAAAAAGATAAAAAAAGAATGACTGGATTTATTTTAAAGATAATGAAAAAAGTACCAGAAGAGAATTATTTAAGACTTTAAACTGCTGAACTGCAATTCTTCATTGATTTTTTAGTGTTAATTGATGTTAGTAAAGAATTTTCAGTTAGATACCATTCCACCCTGGAAAAGATAAATTACAGACTCCAAGATCCCTACCATGCTATCAAAAATACAATCACCAAGTAAAATTAAGAAAGCAGTAAATGCACCTATCATAGCTTTCCACTGTACTAATCTTCCAGATGTTTAATTTAAACCTCTTCAAATCATTCTGTTTTCCATTAAGGTCATCAGAAAATGAATTAATCTAGCTATGCACTCTCTCATTTAGCAGGTGGACTTCAGTCAGACTCGTACACTGTAAAACTTTGGCTCAGTATGTACTATAAACTTTGTTCAAATATCAGGAACTGAAATAACATGTCATTTTTCATTTTAAAGAAATTCCCCTTTGAAGTGACAGACTTTATGCCACAACATTTTAAAATAGAGCTACCTCAAATTGGCAGTCTAAGCTCAGACTGCAAATGGTGCTTAGACCTGGCCTGAGTCCCAGACATGGGATGGTCCCCTCCATCTCATACCTTCCCCACAGCTTCTCAGAAAACAGCCACGTGTATTTAGCGCTCTAAGACAGGACGGCAATGTTTAGAGCCCCAACAGCCTGGTAGAACAAGCAACATGGCATTACCTTCCCTTATTCTATTCTCATTACAAAATAAAAGACTATTTTTACTGAAAACCGGACAGCACAGTCTTCAGCTAATGCATATAGTCTTGCTCATAATGAAAGTTTTGTAGCTGGTGAAGTGCTTGCAAATGCAAGACCTCAACTTTCAGTTTTCCTTTTCCTACAGCTGATTTCATAAGATACAAAAGTTATACTGACCGGCAGCATTACTACACTTTCATCTAGAGTTGCAATAGCGAAACATTCAGATCAATTTTAATCTCAACCCATTTTACCAGTATTGCGGATGGGGAAAATACAGGGATTTAAATCATTACACCACAATCTGATGCCAAATTCTTTCAAGTCTTCTCAGGGTCAGCCAGAACTGGAAGAAGTTCTTGCTTCTTGAGTGATACAATCCCTTCCCCACCCTCCCCCCACCCTGCACAATCTTGACCCACAGCTCTTAAAAGTTTTGCTTTTAAAAAGACACATTGTTCCAGCATTAAATCTTGTTCAGGAAAGACAGAAAAAGACTAATTTCTTTACCACACTTTCAAAATGTAAAATACATTTCAGACAACTATATTCATCTATATATTAAAAAAAAAAAAGATTCACACTCAAAATCCACATGAATGCTTTAAAGGCATGGATATGTCTTTCTCTGACCAGGCTGCTAAGAATATGTATGGTGATACATTTCATCATGAACCTATATACTGGATAACTGGAGGCAGTTACCTGTTACATAAATTTGTAACCATTCTTAAATTAAACAAAACATCACCCACATAGTACAGCTCTTTTTCAATGACAGGAAGTGTACAATAATTAGCTATCAAGACCTACAAATTCCTTATAGCGACTGCATATACATCATACATCAAAAGCCTTCTACTTATTAACAGAAAAAAACTTGATGAGATCGCTGGATCACCCACATCTAAGTAAAACGCAAAAAAAATTCAGTCACACATGTTTTTTGTTTGCTTTTTTTTTGGTTTGTTTGTTTTGTTTTTTAAGGAATCTGAACTTAAACAGTTATCAAGCAAGTTCTGTTGCAGACAAACCATCTGCCTTCAAAACTGGAGATTCCTGGAAGGAAGGATCCATTAGCACTCACTGCTTCTAAAGTACTGACCAGAATTTTGTTAAGCAGCTGCAAAGAAATGTCTAGATGACTCAATAAAATAAATACCTGATGAAAGCTTTGCAAGCAGAATAAGACAAGCCAGATATAATACCGATAGTTGGTAGAAAGCAGTTTACTTAAGACTCAAAGCGTTCTTCGAGAATAGGAAGGTTGTTTAGGATACTCTAAAATTAGTTTAAAAGTGACAGCAAATCATTTACAGGGAGGGAGGAATACAAACACATAACCATGATCCACTGCAGTTACAAAAATGTGATGGTAAACAAGTTTTTTGGATTCTGAAGTGACAGAGAGAAGCCTTCACTGGACAATTTTTCCATTGAGGGGCTGCATAGAAAGATTTTATTTATTTATTTATTTTTGAATCCAAGATTCACTACAGTGTGAATCATCACTGAGGAGGATTTTCACAAAGCATAAGGTTTCACAGCAGCGAAGTCTACTGTCACAGTCCTGCTCCTGGCTGGCTTGTTAAATTTTCAGCCAGTTGGCTGCTTGTTGCAGCTTTGCTACATGGTTACAGCCATGGTTACACCACACCACAGGGGTAGGACAACATAACAGCCTCAGCCCCACTTTACAGTATCTTAACAGCCAAGAAACTGTATCTTAAGATCAAGGAACTAGGAAACCAAGGAAGACAAGCTCACTGTTGTCCAAATTCACTTTATCAGAAGGATGAATCCCTGTATGATGGACAACACTATTAAGCAAGTATAATATGTAACTGATCACATGCAGTGGTGGATTGAACCAGGGTGGCCGATACAGCTGCCATCCTAAGTTTTTCCATCATGCCCCTTCCCCAGGGGCTGCTTGACAAGCTGCAGAACGCAAGTAGCAACTGAGGTACCACCTATTTACACCTGGTAGGTTATACTGAAATTCACACAGCCCTGTCCAACCATCGCTACAGCAGGTACAACCACCTCTGGGACAGGAGGAAGAACACAGCTGAGGCTGGTGACCACATAAAGCACACCACATTCATCCACAGAGTGCAACTGCCACCCAGCACCTGCCTGTGCTGTTTTCCCTTTATCTGCTCAATTGCCTTTTCATTGGGACTAAAAACCCCAATAAACCCACAGGTCCTAAAAGTCTTAAGTACTCCTACCTTCACCCTTCTCATGTCACATAAAGTGTTAACCCTCAGCCTAAAATTTCAATTGAAAAAACAAAAATATTGACCAATGCCTGTTAATTTATGATTCAGGTACCACAATAAGTGTGCTGTAAGAAAATAACGCTAAAGGAAAGGAATCTGTCAGCAAGCCACGAAGAACATACAGAGAAAAGATGCATGATTTGAAGTGGTTGTTTTTTTTTTTTTTAAATAAAGATAAATTTGCTGAACTTTAGATTAAATGCATAGATAGCTAGTGGGGGCACACATAGCCCTAGTTAAGCTGATAAAACGGAGGTGCTGTAAATTTTCTTATAAAAGTAAAACTTTAAAAGAGGACTAAAAAGTTTCTATGTTTCAGGTTATTTAGGAACCAAGTAATTCTACAACGATTTTCAGCATATCATGGCTGTGTGAACTTTGAAAGTATTCTCTGCACCCTCTATATATTTACCTTTCTGTGTTTCCTGTGAAGTCTACCGTCCAATTAATTGAAATGAAACTAGTTTAGGCTTTTTACTTTCTAGGTAGAAAGTGCATCCTTTGTCAGTTCTATTTTCCTCCTTATATTATTGTTTTCCAGTTTAACAATTTCTTACCACAATTCTAATTTCAGAGGAAAAAAAATATTTCAAATCTCAATTACTTACAGTGATCCAACAAATTTCTAAGGAAGAAAAGCTGTTGCTTAGCCTAATAAGGAGAAAAATATGAGTCCCTTTGGGAACCTAGTGACTTCCAACACTTCTTATCTGATCTTCTGCTCTGAATTGATGCTTCCTAATTTCTTCTCATCAAGAGGGGAAGATGTGTGCCGTTCTGATTCTGAAGTTTCTTTCTGTAAAGACTAATAACTTTTATAATTGTTCTTGCACTTTATATTAAAAGTAAATTTTACAGTTTGTTCCCCCCCTATATGTGTTCATAGGGACTAACATATTCTCCAAATCAGGGTCTCTGAAATAAAACTCTCTCATTCTTGTTGAAAGCAACAAACCTCTTCTCAAGGATTAAATACAAACAAAAATCCACATCTGAAAACATTCTCACAAAAGCATCCCTCTGTTCTAAGTTATTTTCTAAGACTCCTACTATTAAGGGAAGCAAAATATACATTAGTACATTAAGTATAGTGAGAGGTTTCTGTAAAATTTCTTGGTATCAAAAGTGCTAGAGACTGGAAAAGAGAGACAAGAGAGACAGAAGAGCGCACAACCAAATTAGCTTTCTTTTACAAGACAAACCCATCTTAATACTTCAAAAAGAACAGAGCTGAAGATTTCTCTCAATAAATGAATGACTTTTCATCTATGAATCCAGCGTTCCAAAACAGGTCTGTCTGGAACTGCTTCATGAAGTATCAGATCTAGTCCAAATTTAAATAAGCAGGGCTGCACTGCCACTCCTGAATCACATGCCTCGGAGTACTCAAGCTATACCAGTCCTTAACTCCCCCTACCCCAGTGTCTGCATCTGTCTCAATGATTTCTGGCTTTAAGAAGTGATCCTATTGCCTGGTTCAGAATAAATAAATTAATAAACAAGAACAGTCACCTGCCTTCCTTATCACAGCAATGTAAGTCAGGACAGCTTTTGTCTTCCTGATACTAAGGATATCTGGAACTGCAACTTCTGGAACTCCCTGTTACCAGTCTGCATACTCCAGTGCTGCACTTTAAACATTGGCTCTCAAAGTTGAGCCTTCACCTGTGTGAGGAACTGTAATTCCACACTACTAATTCCACAGTCAGATCTCAGCCTCTTTCAAACACTACATGGGAAACTGAAGAGAAACACGACTTGCCACAAAAATCATTCTCAGAAACTATTAGTGAAGAGGCACGCTCTCTAATGGTAAACTACTTACCTGGCTTTGCTCTAGGAAAGCCAAAACAGTCTGGAGACTGCCTTGGAAGCAAAAGCAACACGCTGATAAATTATTCTGAGGAACAAGAAACCAACCTGTGCCAAGCATAACTTTTTCCCAACCAATTTGGGATTCTGTGACAAGACCTAGGAGTGCATAGAAGAGTTCACATTCGCATTTAAATCCTCAAACTGAAGCCTAACTGAGCACAACAAACAATACACGACAAATGAAAGGAAAAAACTCTTCAGAATTACTTCTGGGACTTTCCACAGCTTACCATAAAATCCAAACACATATTGCCAAAATGTAAAACAGAGTAGTCACAAAAGCAAGCTATTTTTGAGGGTTACTGACTCTTCTGCTCCTCTTATTTTAATGAATCTTAAGCCTGTCATGACATGTTCCTGGGAATGCGTCTATGCTACTTTAACATGCTATTTGGCAAAACCCCGGAGTTAATTCATATGTTTTTAATTTCATGTCTTCTTATCACTTTCACTCCCCCCATCCCAAATAATTTGTAGGCTTTAATTAACCCACAGTCTGCAGTCCACTGAAATTCCTTCCTAACTCATAGGAATTTAACAAGTTTTACTTCTAAAATGGCATAATACCCCACTCGGAAACATCACCTCCTTCCTACTTTACTTTTAGACCATAAATACAACAACTGGCTACGTTACATAGCACCACAGTTTGAGACTTGAATAAAAAACAAAGCCACTGAATTTTTACTTTAATGATGTAGAGATAAAATAAAACAGTCCTGAAATTGAAGCTTCCATCTTCAAAGATTAGTTTATTGAATTAAATGCAATGCTATCCTGCAATACCCTATATAATTATAAACAACATACATTTCTGTATGAACAAAACCAAATTGTTTTCGGGGGTTTTCTTTTTTTTAGGCTTTGCCACTTGACCTGAAGGAACACTAGGGATTCCAAAGAACATTTATTTGCAGAGCAGACTATGTTAACATGAAAACTTTAATCAAGGATTTATTTTGTTTCTTTTTTTAAGGTGATAAATAAAATGTGATTGTTATTCACATGCCAAAATGCAGAAATCACCCACCCACTGTATAGTACTACTGCTGCAAAATTATGATCATGGAATTATGACTAACTTTTGTTATGATTACAGAATGCTGTAAAAGAAGAGAATATACTGAAGTGTAACATTTATTGCACTACATTCCAATTCATTGAACATAGTAAACCACCAACAGTCAACAAAATAACGATGCCTGCACCCCATCTCCTTTATAACTTATACTAGGTAAGTTATGTTCAAATTGGGAAAACTATCAGAAAGAACACTTTGTTTACAAACCTTCAAGAAAAATACTTGGAAAAAATCTTAAAGCACGTATAGGAGTAAATATACTTCTTTCAATTTCTCTCTACCACACAAATGCACATATGCATCATTCCAAGGCACTTTTTAATAAACTGTCAAAGTAGGGAGCACATCAGTAAACTTCAAAGCCACTTCCTTCAACATCTCACCATTTAATCTACTGCCTGAATATTTGAAAGAGCAAAAACTTACATTTTGACAGCTATCCCACTCCCTTAGAATAAAGTTCTCCTTGAAGAACCTTAAGTGCACTGAAAATAGCTACCTACCTAGACACTGTACTTTTGCCCATTAATTTTTTGTCTCTGCTGAGGTAAGCAAGTTTTGACCGATGACCACTTCCTGTAAATGAAGTAGATTAATAAAACATTATTAGTAAAAATATATTGTTATCTTATAATTCTTACTGTTCTGTAAATGGAAAAAAATGATCCATTTCAGAACATTTTGCTTCCTGAGTAGTTTTAAACCAAAATGCAAATGCAATAAAAAGCAATAATCACACACAAACTGAAGCAGGAGTTGTTAACTGTCAAAATTTCATTTTAAAAACAGAATTAGTACTCTTTTAGAGACTTAAGAAAAAAAATAAATCAGTAGTAAGCTTCCCCCTCCCCCCTCCGCCCCCCAAGAAAAAGAAAGATGTTCACAACATGAACTAAAAGGCTACAGAGATCTAATGTATCCACAAATCCTTTGTCCAAACAGAAAGGCACAGAGGTCTTGATTCTGTAAAGACAAGTTATTCTAAAAATAATACAGAATTAGCCTCATAACAAAGCCACATAAGAAATCACAAATGCTCCCAAAATTGTTTTTAGCTGCGTGTATTTTATTCTCTGCTAAACAAAATAAAACTTGAAAACAGGCCAATTCTTTCTACTGTACACCTTAAAGGGAACTTTGCCTCCTCCTTACAAGAAATACAGAAATGCTTCCGAACAACTCTTGGGACAGCAAGGACAACAAGCACAAACTCATGTCCTAACAGTTTTCAGAGATGACTGGAAAAACACAACCAGAAGCTGGGAGCACAGAATCCAAGTTTCCAAATCCAAAGGAGAAGGAAGGAAACAAAAAACCATTCCCAACAGAAATTTTGGTTTACTGAAGAAATAATGGGGGGGGGGGGCGGGGCGGGGAACACAACAAAAAACCAAACACACACCAAAAATCAACTGGGAAAGCAGAAGCTCAGACTTCTCAGGATCTCCAGAATCAATATGTTCTGGCTGTAACTGGTACAGGAAATGAAAAACCACCTCACCCGAGCCTTGAACACAAAGCTAGGACCCTAAGCTAGTGAAGGAACCAGCCGTTGCATGCGATGATAAAAGCTGTAAATTTTTTTGCACCAAAAAACCAAAAGGCACATTCACAGTGTTAGGAGAGATGCCCAGAAGAGGCACAGCACAACCAGTTGTGGGTACTGCAACTACAGGATAAAACATCAGCAAGCATTTTGCACCATCCCTTCTCACAATACTTTCCTAAGGTTCTTCACCTCAGAAGAATGTTAAAATTTCAAAGTGGATTTGCAAAATAATTTGTGTACACTTATTCCACAACACTTTTTCTTCAGCTTTAAGCAATTCAACAAAAAAACTGCACTGAAAATATCACCAAAATCCTGATACACTCAGGGACTTATTGAAGTGATTACCACCAAACATGGACTTGAGTGTCTGAAGAAAGCAAGTTCCCCAGGCCCACAGCAGTCACCCCTGTGGTCCCCAAGTGATTAGAATGTGGCCCTAGTGCCAGGGGTGCACCACACAACCAAAACCATAGTTTGCCAACAGTGGGGCGATGGGAGGAAGCAAAGCTAGGGAGGCTGCCATCTCTGGCATGGCTACACCACTCTGGTGCACACCCAGCATTGTCACATCCCATAAAGAAAGAATAGGACACCAGGCAAGCTGCTGTCCTCCTCCTTCCGCTTCCAAAGGTTGCGAAGTCAATACACACCACCAATAAAGTCAGCAGACTTTATTGTTCCCCTGGTTCTGTGAAGAGACCAGGCCTCACGTGTCAAGTGCCTATGCCAGACAATCCAGAGACACTCTCCCTTCACCAGCAGGAGCAAGAGCAGTAGCACTGCCCAATGCGAGGACTCGGCACTGCTGGATACAGGGATGTGTCTGACAGCTGATTCTTCACCTGACAAAACAGAAGCAGTACCGAATACCGTGGAAAACACATTTTTTGAGGAAGGGATTTTTTTTTTTTATAAGAACAATGTTTGCTACAAAAATACAAATTATATCACTGAAGTCTTAGAGGCAGACTGATCCTTTCTGCCTGACAAGGGACTGGATTCTTAAGAGCTTCAACACTGTAAGACATAAAACTTTAGAGTTTCCAAAGCTCCCTTCCAGGTAGTAGATTCTAAACTCAGAATGCATGACCCCACACTCCTGTAATGCTGCTTTCTTTACTTGCCTTAAAATGTCATGATTTCAGTTCTAGCACCCATACAACTTGACAATATTAAGTATTTCTACTAACACTGTAATAATTCAGACTGTATTGAGTTTCTTTTATCTCATTAAATTCAGACTTGCTACATACGGAATGGAATAAATATAGGACTTTTATCCAGTCCTATAAATCTACGGGTGGAATCATGCATCATACTTGACATGCAAATATAATAAAATCATAACAGAATTAGAGCAAAAGAGTTCTGTCTTCTCCTGAATAGGTATTATAAAGTTAGACTCAGCATAAGCAACTGGTTTCAGGGTATAATCACTAAGTATCATAATTTCACACATAACTAGACTTTCCCTTTCCCTTGCAAGAAAGGAAAGGACTTGGGTTGCAAAGCCTCTCTAGGCAGCGCCACAGAAGTAGCTGGGTTTCAGCTCCTCCCTCTCATCTCTTTACAGGCTCAAATACACCAAAGCAGCTTTGTGTTCAGTTCCAGCAGTAGAAAAATGTCATGACATTATAACACAATCTTTATCAGGCCAATTCAAACAGCACTGATGAAATTCTGCAACACTCCAGCCTTGTCATCCCTGGGACAGGGATTAAAAAAGCAAGAGCAGGACCTTAGTTGAGTACCAAAATATGACTTGAGAGCGCCACAGTTAAAACAAACTGAAAATACATACATTTTGTATGAGAAAATGCCAATCTTCATCATTTTGTTACGAATGTACATAATGTTATATTAAGACAACAACATGCTAATACAAATATTAGCCTATTTCATATATACACACAAATTCTATACTGATTAAAAATCACTGTAATTCCACCTCATTACAGGGTTTTTGTTCTCCGTGGCTTATGAGAAATGAGAATTCTTTGGCCCGAAGGCTGTGCATCAAGCTGTATTCTTCTTTTCCAAATTAGATGTCAATTTGTTGATTAAGAATTTTGCAGGAAATGGGAAATTCTCCCTAGCAAAGAGACACCTCATATTCAAGAGAGGCAAGCAGCTGCTACCATCTCCTAGACGGTAGTCCCTGGCTCCTGATGAGCTTTCACTTCTGCAGAAGGCAGGAGCCATCATCTACTCGGTAACACCATTACTGCATCTTGGACCCATGACAGACCTACCCTACGTAACTTTCTTGAGGAACTTATACTAGTGTCTGACCATACTTACCAAAAGTCCCTCCAATCTTTGAAAAACCTTTGTACAAACCTCATTAACACCTTATCCCTTTCCCAGAAGGCCAAGAACAGCTTTTCCTCTCTCTCTCCTTTTGCACTCACAAGGCACAACACTGTACTTGTTCCCAGAGGAGAGCAGCTCCAGTTCTTCCACCCTGATCTTCTGGGCCATCTTTGTGAGACCCATGTTCCTTTGTAGTCCTTTTAACGGTCAATGTACTTCTGTAAGTACAGTACTCCACGTGAGGTCCTAACATCTTCAAACACAGCAGCAGTATTTCACTATGATTTGGATACAGGCACTCCTACGTATACATCCTGGAATGGCATCTGCTTCCCCCTCTCCCTCAACAACGTACTGCCAGCCTGGGTGGCTTATTATACACTACAAGCACTACATCCTTCCCTGATAATTAACCAGTACTCCTCATTATATATTTGTACTATTTGTCATCTCCGTATTTGCCTTTTTATGCAAAATGGGTACATTTACTTCCTCTTCTATCATCCAATAATTCAGAAAAACATCAACAAGTACTAAACTCAAGAAAATGCATATGAAACCTACAGTTTCTCAGTGTACTTATACTACAGTTTTCCAGACAACTTATAGTAGCTTCAATCTAGGACATACCTCCTTAGCTTAGTTACACAGACCACACCAGCATGTGCCAAAAGCTGTTCTTAAAATGCACAGTATCTACTGCTTCTCCTTTACTCAGATCTTCTGCTCCACCAAAAGAGGATGCTGGATTGCCTTAGTACAATTCGGTTTTGTACTAAATCTCTTTCAGATTAAGCTTCAAGAGCAACACCCAAGTCAAATTCAATCTATAGCATAGGTTTAAGTTTTCCAAAACCTCAACCAAGTGACGGACCCTCCATTCTAACAAACTGAGAAAAAAACTATTAACAAAAAAAAAACCCACAACCAAAAAAACAACAAAGATGGCACATTCCAAGAACTATCTTATTTAAATAGAAAGTTAGACACAGAGGAGTAAAGGTCATAGAAAAATAAGTAACAATCTATTTTTTTTTTAAAAGAGAAAATGGAAAATACTTCTTCAAGCATTCCAAACTTTAACATGGATTAATGCAAAGCTAAAACAACGACGCCTCTGATGTTAAGACCTCAGGTTACATACAGTAAGGACAACAGGAAGTATTTCACTATTGGAAAAGTTTCATTATTTAATTTACATATGCCAGTAAAAACGTCAAAATAGTGTTTATACTAAACACATTACAACATGCATGTCATTTTGCATAACATTTCCTCTCTACCAAGTTCAGATAACATAGTCTGCTTCTACTTGTGATACATTAATTTAATATTTGTATTTTTAATACTGGAAAAGGTTGCCTGTATTTTTCCCCATAGAAGAATTAATTTGAAAGACATTTTCTCTGTAGCCTCATACTCATCAGTCTTGACTGATGAACAGTTTCATTATTTCCAACTCTGATTTACTGTTGTTATAGTTGAAAATTAAATTTATTTCAGCATCTTCTTTCAAATTCAGATACTCCTATACTGCTTTGACCTTACATACTTGCAAAACCTTCAGCTGATCAGTGATCCTAATCCCAACCACTTCAGGTCAGCTTCAGGAACAAACTGTTGAGAGAATTTTTATGTTTGTTTGGTTTTTTGTTTTTGTTTTTTTTTATTTAAAAAGAGAAATAGCTCCCTCCTCCTGTCTGTACTAATGCATAAATTGAAAGAAAAGATTTCTCTACGTAGGGAGGCCCTTTTGCATGCTCCACCAAACCAAGCAAATCTGCAGCATGAGATCTCTGTCAGTAATGGAAGAGATCAGAAACAGACAGCTGCATGAAGAATCCTGCTTTCAAAAGCTACACTTAGGTTTGTTTTATAGTCAGTCAAGAGAAATATCAGGGGAGGAATCGCTCCCTGGAGTGACCTCTATCCACTGACTATAAAGGGAACCTGAAGAGGTAGGTAAACCAGATTTCAAACTTGTTAGTAATTAAATATAAGCAAGGCAGACCTACTCACTGCATTTAGGCTAAGCATATTTTACATTTCCTCTGATCTTACTGATTGGAACAAAACCAGGAGTCCCAAATTGGTCACGCCAGAGTTCTAATGATTCATGCTAAAGGGAGTATCATCATTTTATTTGTCACAGAAATGCAACCACCATATAAAATGAATGATTAATTAACCATGTACAATAAACTAAAACTTTACCACTTACTGTATTTATCTGCAGCTCATTTACTTATGCGCTCACATACTCTATTTCAACTGCATCTTACACTCATCTAATATAGCTCTAAATTGCCATTAGTATCTCAGGATGCAGCACTTGAAGCCTGAAGTAGAACATGCACCAATGATCTACACTTAAAACAATCAAAAATTATTTACATACTGTTCAAACCTGCAGAACTTTGGCAGGAGCACAAAACAACTACACGAAAGGTAGTTAACAGAAAACAAACATTAAACACAAAGGACCCGTAATCTTGAATTATCTTTTACCATAGAGACTACCACTATTAACTTGAGGGGGAGACAGCTATCAAAGCAGAACCACCGCTACTTTGCAGACAAGTTCACCTATGTGACCCAAGTGTCACACTTAGAATCATCATGTGTTGGGTTGGAAGGGACCTTTAAAGGTCATCTAGTCCAACCCCCCTGCAGTAAGCAGGGACATCTTCAACTAGATCAGGTTGCTCAGAGCCTCATCAAGCCTGGCCTTGAATGTCTCCAGGGATGGGGCCTCCACCACCTCTCTGGGCAACTTGTTCCAGGTCTCACCACCCTCATTGTAAAGAGCTTCTTCCTAACGTCTAGGTTTAGATTAAAACCTACCCTGCTCTAGTTTAAAACCATTGGCCCTTGTCCTATCACTACATGCCCTTGCAAACAGCCCCTCCACTGCTTTCTTGTAGGCTCCCTAAGGGCCTTTCTTGTAGGCCCCCCCAAGTAGGCCTTGATAAGTACAGACGCACAGAAACATCCAAGTAAGGCTTCTGAAACTTCCTACTATGCCAGTAAAATGAAGTAGGGAAAAGGAAATACTCGAAGCCTGTTCTAGTATCAGTTTCCCCTTTAACCACTTCAGGAATTAAAAATAAAAAGATTACCTTTCTTTCCATATAAAAGTCCAAAATACAATAACAGTTTCCATTCAGAAAAATTCACCATCTAACTATTATGAAGAAAAACAATGCAGGACAGTTTTAATTAATAGCTTTAACATATTAATGGAGAGATCATCCTGAAGTATTCACATTTCTGCATACTTTTCTGTCCAGTTTACTTACACAAAAAAAAAAATACACTTCTCCACTTGGCACCTTATAATCACATTCTTGTTCACTTGCATCACTTGCAACAACCCTAGCAGAACAAAGATTTTCAGTTCACCGAAGTTAGGGGGCAGGGGTGTAACAATCCATATACCAAGATATACACACACACAAATGTGTGTGTACACACATATCTCAATAAAAAGGTCTCCCTGCAGACTACAGATTTCAAAAGCTTTATGAACTGGTGGCACTTACATTTGGTTTTGGTGGGTTTTGTTTTTAATTTGATAATATAAGACTCCTATAATGGAAGCTTCCTTTTATCCCCCTCGCCCTTAGAAGTTCACAAAAGAGTAATGGAAGTGTATTCAAAGTCATAAAACCCAAGCAGATATTCAGCTTCTGGCTAACAATATTCACTTTCCATAATATTTTTCAACTTGCTCCTTTCAAATTTCTTCATTAGCCTGTATGATTTGACAACTCCTTTTCATCTTTTGCTTTAATTTCTCCTCATACGGCACCTCTGACAACCTAACTTTGAAATCCACATCTCTTATCTGATGTCTTCCTCAGTATCTGGGATGGGTATATACACTGAAGACTTCATCTGAGTGAATTTCCTATGGGAAGACTACTTACTTTCAATAAAGATGACTAAAAATGATGAAGCATTCATTGAGTTAGACTTCAGATTGTCAAAGATCTAAACAGATTAAAATGGGCAAGTAAATGTCACCACAAAAATGCATAAAATTGCAGCATTCCAAAGACACTTACTCGGTCCACGTCGCACACACGTAACACAGGCTCCCTATAAATAAACATGCAGAGAAAAGGAACTACAAATGGATATATGGTCAAAAAGGAATTAAAAAAAAAAGTAACTATCTGGTTTGGGCCAGTATAGGTAAGTGTTTACAACGTCAATGAAATTACACAATTTCCTGTTGATATTACATGCTTTTATGGTCACATGTATTTGTTCCATTACCTGGAAATTACAGCTGCTCAAACCATTCAAGCTGTTTTTCAGTGGTTCTTCTATTAATAAAGGACATTTCAAAATATCCATTGTAGGCAACCATTATTTTAATCCCAAATTTTAATTCAAGAAATTAATATTACCCTAAAAATTGGAAGACATTAGCAGTGGAAAAAGGAAACTGAAAAGTACCTTCAGGTTCCCAACAAGATGCAGAAGCAGGTCCAAACAGGAGCACAGATCATACTTAAGAGAGCAACAACTTCCTCACCGGTTAGAGGCAAATTTTGACCCTGCTGTGCTCTCTAAGGTGTGCAAATCCCAACACACATCACCGCACCACTAAAATTAACAGAATTGATAATTCAATTTTTCTCTGAATGCATAACAGAGCTGACAGAGAACCATCTGTAGATGTCCACCTCTAACATACTGGTCCAAGTTTCCCATTCAGGCTCAAAGCCATGAAGTGAATCAGACTCTTGCTAAGGTACTCTAAACACCCAGAAAATAAACTAAACATAAACTCAACCCCTGACATGTTAGTTTATTTGATCATGGTAAACACCATGTAACTTCACAATATTTTCTTCCATATTACTATACTGTAGCGATACACACCATAACTGTCACCCAATGACAGTGACCTGTCAGCCACTCTGCTTTACTGAAGACCTCCAGAAATCCAATGTGACGTTTCTGCTTTGCTGGCATGAGCAACTCTAAACCGCAAGCCCTGCGCAGCCCATCCAAGATTAAGTAAAACTAATTCAAATTTCTCAAATTCAAAACTTTAAATTAGAAGGACAAACCCATTATGAAGGTAATCCTAAGGGCCTTACTCTAGGCAGTAGGCTAGGCATCTAGATCAAGACTTAACGGTTCTAAATTCACCAAGGCAGAAAAGCCTTCACAGATACTGTGTCCAGAATCACCCCAGTCAGCTGCTTCCAACTGATAGGACGTGTGAGCAAAATTTCTTGGCACTGGCCTTGAAGTTTAGACTTCCATTTAGGGGAAAAAAAAAAGTTCCAAGCCAACAATACAGTTCTTGAGTCTCTTAATTAAGAGACCCATATTTCACTACTATGAAGAGAAAGAAGACGATGTCACCATACCTTAGCACCATAAATAAGCCAATCAACCAGATATTTTACTGTTAGCAGATTTGCATCACTAAAAAATACAGATATTTCCTCTGTGACACTCACTTCTGTAATTCCATTCCAGTACCCTGAAATCAAGAGATACACTGATTTCTTTCCTTACTGGCCACGCGAACAGCCAGTCCTGAAGCCCCAAGGAAAAAGGAGGGGAGAAGATGAATGCTTAAGTCTAAAATGACTCCATCTTTCTCCTCCTTTTTTGATATTAGAAAAACAGGCTGCAAAATCCTTTCCCTCCGCAGCACCACGAAATTTTCTCTAGTATACAGTGAAAGTCCACACTCTGACTCCAGAAAGAGAAAGGCAGTGATGAACTGTAGGACAGTAGTGGCATGACTGGTAAGACTTGTGGCTAGCGTATCAAGAACAGCAAAGAGTTTGTTGGGGATGGGGGTGTGGGTGGAGCGTGTGTATTTATTTATTTAGAGAGAGGAAACTGTAGGCGGGGGGGACGGACACGGACGAGACGACAAAGCAGGTGATGTGAACCTGCTGGGACACCTAGAGCGATAGCGACAAAGGGAATGTAGATGTGTCACAGGTACTGGAGGTAACGCTTGTGAAGTCTTCAACTCCAACAGTATTTTTCTGCAAATCTGAACAGAGAGTAAGGAAAAGATGAGGCTGAGGTCTTCAAGCAGTGTAAAAGCCACCTCACTTGGAAAAACATGTAAAAATAAAGAGGCAAAAGAAAAGATGCTCAATGGATGTCACTGTCAGTTAGAAACCTTAAGAAAATGAAAGATCATCTGTTTTCAGGACAAACGGCACAGGTTTATGAAAAGGCAGATCCTCTACAACAGATATAAGCATTTCGGTAAAACATAGATATATTCTTGCATATCCTGGGCTTTTTTAGAACACCTATCCCTAAACTCTGACTATTAAAGCTTCTCTGATTGTGTCAAGACAGCCAGACATGAAAGCAATACCAAAAATATCCTCCTAGAAGCCTGGAACATCTGACCTTTCTTTCCAACAGCCAAGAAAGCAGAAGTCTGCAGGAAAGCAGAGTTGTGCTTTGGCCACACCAGCAGGTAAGAACAGCCTACCTACTGCCAGCTGCTGCAGAACATCTGTGATGCTGTGGGATCTTTCCCTTCCCTCTTCTGTTTCCAATACACAGGACATTGCAGGGCCTGCAGTTAAATTCTAGAAGCACAACCACAGTCCCACCAGCACCTGGGAGTGGTGGTCACTCTGAAGGACAAAGATGGCAGAAGACCTGTATTCTAAAGATCATTTGTTTTATTCCCAGAAGATGTGGGGAACACAGAGATCCACTAACGTACTGCATAAATCCAACAGCCTGGAGCACAAGCCCAGAGAGGTTAAGTTAATAGGCATCCATCTCATCTGCCGTTTTGTTTTTTGTTTGTTTTTTTTTTTTAAAAAAAAAAGAAGAGGTAAACAGGAGCTCTTGCACCTAGCCACCATCTTTTGGCCCTACACCACACACAGCTTGAAGAGACCATCAAGCCACTACCACAGATACCAATGACAAATAGGGTGAGTAGATTTAAAGGCTGAAACTCTGAGTGAAAAACTGCGCAGCTCAGGGAAAAACAAAAATAGCAAAGGGTTGTCAGCAAACAGGGGAGGACACAAAAAATACTCCATCTAAACACCAGTTTCAAAGGAGAAGAGGTCTCTGGTTCAAGTAGCTATGGGCATACAAGCATTTCTGGGCAAACACACATGTGGCTCATGCCTCAAAGGTAAAATAATCCTCACATCTGTCAGAAACGTGAAAAAAATTTTTTTTTAGTATAGTTAAAGAAGGATTGCATTCAATAAGAAGTTTGGGGAAAGACGTTAACAAGTCAACTAACTATTTCTCAAACTGTTGGAAGCAGTATCTGAGCTCCAGCTTTACAGCACAAGCAGCATTTGGCCCAGTGTCTGTGTGGAAACGGAACTGAGACGGTCCTGACAGCAACAACTCAGCTTCTGCACACTGGGAGATCAGCATGAACTGACACCACTCATCTCAGCACACCTGCATTATTCCTGCTTTCTTGTTTGAAGTTGGTTTGAGGTATACTGCAGCTAAATCAAATTTTACACTGAAACTGCATTTCATTCTATTTTATCTAATGGATTATATTTCTCTAAGTTTCATTCTCCTTAATTCTTCAAGCATCTTATGTTTATGTGGAGCAACAAACACACACCTGTGCAAGTCTAGCACAGCGAAGCACTGATGCACAGCTTTTTTGTTTAATTTACTCAAACGACATAGCCCAGACACAGGTGTATCGTTCTCCAATCTCTCCATTTAACCCAACATCACAGTACAATATCCAATGAATGTTTCAAGCATTTTATCCACCGCTATTTAAATGGATATTAGATAATCCCAAAATGCTCTTATTTTTAGGTTGCCAGTACAGCAATTTTACAGTAATGCAGCAGCAAC
This sequence comes from Stercorarius parasiticus, assembly GCA_013396915.1. NCBI lineage: Eukaryota > Metazoa > Chordata > Aves > Charadriiformes > Stercorariidae > Stercorarius > Stercorarius parasiticus. The sequence goes on from VWZL01002766.1 coordinate 688,955, forward strand.
AAACAAGGAAAATAAAAGTGCAATTCATGATAAACAGCTACATATCTCCTAAGTAGGACTTACTACTACAAGGATAAGGAGACATGCCTTCACCCTCAATATACACATACTCCTTAGAGAGACAAGAGTACATGAGTTCAATAAATACCTCTTGCGGACTTTGTTAAAGCCACGAAACAGTGGTTTATGCACTTGTCAGCTCTGCTTGCAAACAAGTGCCTAATCATCAGCGAAAGTTACTCAAAATATTCTAAGTATTTTTTGCTCATTTGGTTTGAGAGCACTTTGCAGATCACTGGTTTCACTCTTACTGGCGCTTCCTGGTTTGGCCATCAATGCTGTGCGCTGCTTGTGCACTCCAGATTGACCACGGCCTCCAACAGCAACAAACAGCAGAAACAATCCTGCCCCTGAAGAGCCAGCAGGCAGCAGAGGAGGAGGAGGAGAACAGACTGGCAAGATACCTTTGCTGACATACAAAAGAGTTTCTGCAGCAAACTGTAGATCAGCAACAGAGATGCAGGGGAAAAAGAGTATTTGAATAAATAAAAAGGCCTCATGGTATATTATTCAAAATGTGTTATTAGAAAAAGTCAAAACAATCATCAATGTCCCTTCAATCACTCTTCTATTTTCTTTTATACATCCTAATTCTCAACTCAAAACATTACACACACAATTAGCCTCACTGAAGTCAAATCAGAACCCATGTGTCTTAAGCTACATTTAGTGTGGAATTGGGGCCACTCTCTCCTCGAATGCAGGTACTTTTACACACAGGGAATCCTACCATTATCAACATGGCCCAATCTATTCTAAACTAAGATGTGACTAAGTTGCCCCCTCACTCTTTATGTTAAGGAGGGAAAGAGTGATGTAGAAGAGCTTTTTCCCTTTCCCTTCATTTTTCCCTCCTCTTGTTCTAAATAGGCAGCAAGGATGAAAAGTTCAAGGAGAAAATCCAAGAAAACCATGATCTACAACTCCCCCCTAGTAACATATCCCTTATACAGGAATTTCAAGAAAAGCTGGTTTTCACATTAAATAATATAGCGTATTATCTCATAACTGAATGTTCACTTGCATAACTGTCTTTGGCCACAGTCTTTGGTGTGGTCTTTCTGTCCACACTAAAAATTTGGACTTCACTAAAGTTTCAAGACTGGGAAATAGATAACAACTTAAAATTCTTCAAACATTCCAATCTCTGCAGAGTACGTATAATTATCAAGCAAAATTACAAAAATCTAATTGCATTTAACATGTAGAAGTATGGCTACAGCTACTTCTTCTAAGATTCATCCAGATTTGACATTCCCTTTAAAAGAACGTAAAGAGCAAAGTAACACTATCAATTAACCAGTTTGCATGTTTCTTCCAGCTGCTCAGTGTCCAGGTTATTTTGCCTTTGATTAGAAAACTTCTCTTTACTCCTGAATGGTAAATCCAAGTACCTAAGATCAACATGAAGCTTATTCATCTCCTCTCTTATAAAGATGCTCAGTTCTCAAGTCAGAAAACTATTCAGCCTTTTGCTCTTTACGCTAAAGAAGAGCTAAATGTCTTTTCTTTTGATGTATTACAGATGACAATGTAAGAACTCGTTAGGTCAAATTATTGTTTCAGTATTGTCTGTGCCACTCCACACTTGATTTGTTGATGGACCAGAACAGTAACTCCACTCATCAGGCACTAGTCATATTTAAGTGACAGCTAAAGACAAAAAGCTCACTTTCTAAAGTTAGCACCGATATATCTGAAAGGACAAGGATCTTGTAATTAAAAATGTGTCATTACACAGGCACTCTCATAAATACAGCTATACAGAGCACTGCTTTGATTATTTTACAATATATTAGAACCATTCTTTTAAGGGAAGGTACATTAGAACACCCAAGGCTTTACATCAAATTTCAGTATTACAAATGTTACTATGTATGCTAAACTCATCTCCTGCAGTATTTAAAATTAATTAAGCTTCTAGGAATGAGCACCCAGAGATCTCCTTGACTGACTATATGTAATTAAGATTAAAAGATATGCATGCATAATAAAACATTCAAAAAATGCTCCAAAGTCAATGCTAGAGATAATGATATTTACATAGATTTAAATACAAAAATATATAATATTTTTAATAAGTTTTCCCAATAGTATCATCCACAGGCTGCCTCACATTCAAGTTTTTCTTGCTATATATTTGCTGGCCTTTCATCCCTTAAAATAGCTCCTGTAACAATACAACAACAAAAAAAAAAAAGTATTTGACAACTTTCCATGACAAATCAATTAAAAACATAATGCTGGTATAATCTCTGCTCTTGTACATATCTGGACTTCCAAATACGTTTTAAGTTAAAGTATCAATATGCAAAACAATTTTTTTGAAAGTTCAATACATTCTCATAATAAATTATTGGAAAAAAAGCATACTAGAACAGTTTCTGTTTAGATAAAGAGACGACTAAATATTAGGTTTCTTTTAGAGTTTGCTTTGAGTTGAATTGGACAAACCCTATATCCACTTTCACTCATTTCTGACGAGCATAAAAAAAACAGTGAGACAAGGGAAAAAAAAATCCAAAGGTCTCAGACTGTACAACTTAAACACCAAAACCAACAGATAGGGAAAACGGGGCTGACGGTATTATCAAATATTGACAGTGAGAATTAATATGATACAAGCTATTCTACTTTTCCTCTCTTTGCATATCAATGAGTCTCTAAATCTAAGATTTTGCACTGAATATTTGCTAGTACTGGATAGACCATAACCAGTTGAGAGTAGTAACACAAACACAAGTTATGGAGAATTGTTAGCATATTTTGCTACTACACAAAAGAGCAAATCCCAGGTTTATACTCCTTACTGAAAAGCACAGGTTCCCTCCTTCATTCCCTCCCTATGGATAGAATGCAAGGAATGCAGCTTCTGTTTCTCTATCTGAAGTTTGAAAAGTGAGACCAACAGAACTTACTATAAAAACTGTTATTCCTAGAGAAATAAATTCTGTAAGCCTATTATAACGGATACTTAGCCTGCAGCAGCCAAGAGCCAGACTTAGCACTTACTACTAGAAATACAGAAAGTTCAGCTTCTGGAAACAGACACACTTCAAGAAGCCGATCAGTAATTTGACTGTTAGGAAAACATCAAAAAGCTATCTTTGGATAAGACATGCATATAGATAAACACAGAACAAAAACTAAACGAAGAAAACAGAGGAGCCTAGAGCAAGGCAAGACAACAGATTTGAATTTTCTCCCCCGTAAAGTTTATTTTACCGTAACTCCTTTTTCAGATTGTTCCCAACAGGCCTTTTCTATTTTGGGTTCGGAACTTACCAAGTGACTTTTGTAAAAAGCTAAACACAGAAAGCAACAGGACCTTTCTACCTATTTGCTTACTGGCATGATACTCACCTTTAAATACTCAAAGCAGGAAAAAAAATGCAGAAATTATTCTAGAAATGTTGTGCAAAACAAGTAGTATACTTGCTATAGACAGTTACAGAAAAAGGCATCCCATGCAGAAAAGGACCTCGGACTTCACCTCAACTTGCACAATTTCAAATGGATATTCCGTGAAGTATCATATTAGTCACATCATGAACGGATGCACAACATTTTACTTCAATGACACGTTGAAATTAGTTGTCGAGCCAGGATCTTGCTCCATCTATGAAATATTCCACCTATGACCTCCAAAATCTAATTTTGTGAGAAGGACCAAGAATAGCAATAGCTTCCTAGATGATGTTTAAACTGGAGAAGAACCCAGCAAACTACCTGAAATATCTCTTTAGAAACTTGTTCCTGTCTTTCCCTGATGGAGCAGTTCTCTAATTCAGCTGCCTTGCTGGAAATCAGAGATAATTGTTAGAGCCTAAGGCAGTGCTTGCAAGCCTGTCTAGCAATGAACAGTGAAAAAACGACTTCCAGATTTATCAGAGCAGGCTCTGCCAACCAACTTCTCCACTGGTTCTCACAGCAACTTTGTAGCCAGTTTATGGACTGGCAGGATTTCCCGGGTTTATGTTTATTTGCTCATTTGCCTGTCATACAGGTACCTGTGCTGGCAGACCGTTGTTTGCCAGGAAGCTTTTATGAATGAAGGAAGAAAAAGGGAGAGCAAAGCGCTTTCTGGCTGTGATGATCATAAATAGTCTGCTCAAACACAGCTGTATCAAAGCTACTGCTCTGCAGTTGACATTTCACTTGGAAGGCTGACACCACAAAAATAAAGCAAAATAGGTTTAGGTGGTTCTTCCGTCACCGCTTTCTAGGGGAAACTAGCACCTTGCACAAAGCGGTTCTGTCTCTTGATTCCAAGAGAGAAAAACATGATGCTGTCCTGAACAGCCCATGTTGTCTAAGACCTTCATTGCTTTTTACATTACACTTTTTCTAAAATGTCTCCACCTAAGGCTTTTCATTTCCTATACAAAACACCTTTTTCAGGCTACGAATGCTAACACTGGCATTTTCAAGAAAGGCAGAGAAGGAAAAATAGTTCTAAGAGACAGAGCTTATTCCTCTATGCCCTTGGAACAGTTAGCTGCAAGACCAGCTGCAAGGAATCAGAGAAATCATATAAATGAAGAACAGTTTAATGACTTTTGCTTTATAAACCCTTGAACAGCATTTCAGGGGACACTCTCCTCGTATGATATCTGTTTAACAAATAGCAGTACCTTCCAGGATACTGATGTCCAAGACAGAAGATACAGAATCTGCTGTGCCTCACCTAACTTGGCTGCAGCAGGGGAATCCCCGGATCTGGATGTTTACCTTCCGTAACAACCCTCTGGGAAGGTCCTTTGAGCTACCTGAGGAAAGCCAGACTTAATGCCTGTGTAATGTGTTAACAGAGACATTATTTACCTAAAGGGTCAACAGAGATGTTACTTAGGAAGGCCATCAAGTAGTTTTAAGCAACAAATAATTCAAAGTGTTTGCTTAATCAAGGTGTTCTTTGAAACAAATTAAGGACAGTACTGTCAGTCTCCTATCTGGACACAAGCTAAAGATACGTGTAAGTGGACATCATGCTTTTAATTCCACTATCTCCTTCACTCACCATTCTGATCTTGAGGTCAGGACCAGAATCACCTGCGATAGCTAGTAGACTGGGGTGGTGTGATTTCCTATTTCTCAGAACGACAAAAACTTGAACTATTAACTTGGTTTAATGAAAGTGACACTGTGGGATTGAGATGTTTTAAGGTACTTTTAAATATGCAATCCTAAATTTTACTTTTCCCATCACGAGGAAGAAGTTCACTTGAGAACCACTTACTAAATTCTGCAAGAATGCAAAAGGTAGCAAAGACACAGTCGCAAGTTGTATTATCCCTGAAAACAAACCCATATGTAAAAAAACAACTGCCCAATTTTGTAATATATACCTGATGGCTTCCTATCAGTCTGGAGATTGCAACTCATGTTTGCCAATCCAGAGTAAACATATACTTTTCACTACAAAATTAAAAACAAAAAAATAGAAAATCTCCAGAAATATCTAGACTTCTCTGTAACAGGATGAAGAAAAAAAAATCACCTTCACTATTAAATCTATTATGTGCAATATCAAGAACCTACTGGCTTTAATACTAAAATTAAATCTAGTGAGGCTGATGTTTAACACAAAAGAAATTTCACTTTTTAAAAGAACTGACCCTTCAAGAATCTTTAAAACCACATGAAACGTAAGTTAAAAGTTTTAACTGAAGTATGAAAGATCATCATATTTTCTAACTGGCATAGTTACTGTTTAATGTCATTTAATATGGCTCCAGTGTAAAAAATCCTTTAAGAAAAAGTTTTCAATTAAATACAATTAACCCACTCATACTTTTCTTTCAGAGTAAAGCGATCCTAAATTATGACCAAACATCCCAAGATAAAAGCCTAAATGAAATAAACTGTTTCAGTAGTTTACCCCTTTGAAGTGCATCATGATTAATGTGTGTCAGTTACATGATGTATATGGGAATAATATACCTCTGCTGCCCTAATGGAGGCTCCTTTAACCACTTCCATATCTAGCTCTTTTCAGAAAATTAGATTTTTACCATTACATTTCTTACTGATCCAAAACTCTTCTTTTCTTTTTTAAAAAAAAATCTCACAGTAAAAATTTATAGTAAGTCCATCAGTATTAAGCACATTTCTACAGTTGTGAAGTCTAATAGCCAGTTTAAAGAACAAATACATCATAAAGATCAATTTTAACACTACTGAAACTTTGTGATTCTTGAGTACATTACATACTTGACTTGACATAGACAAACAAAACTTCAATTAAAAAAAAACAAACTAAAAAAAAAAAACCCTGAGAGGCAACGTAGCCTGATTTAGAACTTTGTTAGGACACAGAAATTGGTGACAAGAACTCTACCTCATATTTTAAGGAGGTGGGGCTAACTTCATAGTGTTAGTGTGGTGGCCCAGTAAGGGCTTTCTCACAATAGATCTAAAGAGAAGTGCAAAATTAGAGGACACTGAGTCATTTACTGAGCAAAAATTACACAGCTCGCAAACTTTTTATTCTGCATATTTTACACCTAATCCAATTTATACTGTTCTGGTTCCCTAAAAATAAGCACAAAACTGTAACTCAAACAGATTTTTAGTCAAAACTGGCAATCATTTGTATATGCATCTGAAGGGGGAAGCACAGAATTAAGAGTTTGCAAAATTAACAAAACTATGCACTAACACTACACATCTTCATAAAATTATACATTAAAAAATTATCACACTTTTCAGCCAAAAGAATCTAAATAAATTTTATGAACTACAGACTCTGGTTTTCCCAGACAAAGAAGGTTTAAGAGGAAAGATCCCAGAGGCGCTGTGCTTGAGGTCGGAAAAGCCAGTAAACAAACCATAATTCAATACAGGCCCTTCACTAAGAAGGACGAGCACCACAACACAGGCCTGACAGAGGGGGGAGAAGAAAGTACGAGTCCAGAACTGATCCTTCACAGGAAAATATGTTATCCGCATTCTCATTTGTGATCTCAATAAACACTATTCACACAGGCAGACAGAGGCAGTCTTCAAAAAATGCATAATCCCATAGGAGTGACTATACATTGTTGAATGTGGTGGGTTTTGTTTTGGGGTTTTTGTTTGTTTGTTGGGTTTTTTGGTTTTGGTTTGTTTTTTTTTTTTTAAGATTATTCAAAGATTTCACGGTTGTTAATACATTACATTGTAACTGCTATAGCGATACAAGACTTACTTAGGTTTTTATGCTTTAGTACAAGTCTGGTATCGCTACTGCCTATTTCTATAGGAAGATTTTTACCAAAACCCTGGGTTACAGGCAGAAAACAAGAGACCCACATAATAAGAAAAAAATTCCTCTACCTGGAAGTTGAAGCATAGAGGGGGAAAGTTTTACTCCAGCAACTCAAAATGTCACAGTTACATATTTTAAGTCCATTCTTGTGAAAATTACTGAATATTCATTATCTGCAGCATATTTGCTTAACATATAGATTTGATGTATGTGTATTGCCACAATTACAGTCTGAAAAGGAGGAAGAGGTACAGCAGCACTTAGACTGTGTGATCTGTTACACACATTACAGTAACACACATACTCTGTTCAGTTACACGTATTCATTCAGAGAGCAAATGCTCACTTCTGGTACATGCACGTGTTTTCAAGGATACGTAAGAACTTCTTCCAGTTCTTTCCCTGGGTTTCCAGAGGCCTAGATGCCTACCTTTTAGACAGCTAAAGTCAGAAGAGAAAAATTTCACCTGAAGCATTAAAATTAAGTGGAGAAAGATATGTGGGATAAATCTGGATATTAAATTGACACGTAAAGATTTACAGCTGAGTCTGGGTATTAACTGCCTCACTTGTAAAATACAAAGAGGAGAAAATGAGTCATATATTACTTGAATAGACATCTTTACTATTTTCACGATAGTTTTAATGTAGGTGAACACATCGAATAAAAATAAAGCCTTCACCTCACCTGAGAGCATCCACTCCTCTTGTAACAAACACTTTCTCTTTTAATTGCTTCACCCTTTTCCTCATTACATAACCCTCCTATACCCTTACAACTGAAGTATCTGCTTTACAACACAAAATTTTTTTTTAATGTAGTATTGATAGTCATTCCTTAACTATGAAGTTACAGCTAACCCCCACTTTCCAATGCATTTTCATAAATGCCAGTAATCTTCCTATGGATTTACAGGCCACATTTTTTTCTTTAAGTACTTCTCTCTTCAAGTGAAGCTTGTCTTCAGAAAACAAAACAAAACAACAACAAAATCAAGATAGCAAAAATACTTTTTCAAAGCATTTAACTCCAACGCCATTTTCATAAGAAATCTTTGGCAGATAATTCACTTTGAAAACCATATCGTGTCTTAAATTTAGGAATTCTGAAAACAATCCTGTAATTTGAGGTTTATCCAACACTTCTAGACTAATGATTTTCCAGAAATTTTCTATAGCTCTTATACTCCATATTCAGAGTAGTGTACGATAAATTGCATGCACATGAAATGCATTTTAATCTGGGCCTTGTTTAAAATTGTCTTCAAATGCACTACTTCAGAAGAAGAAAAAGCTATGAAAACATATAGATTTGGTTTTACTTTTCAGAGCAACATACATTGTTACAGGCGGCATAGGCAGTAATACTGTCTTGGATAATCTTAGTCATTGCTTTTAAGACCCCATATTCATTCACTTCGTCAAATTACAGAATGCACAAGCCTTTTATGCCAAATACCTCCTTTAACCATCTTTCAGGACAAACTGATCAGATTTACTTTTTTTTTTTTTTTTAAGTAACTAAGATAGTTCAACCATTTCTGAATGTTTTTAAATAGGAAAATATTCCCCCCTCCAGCTGAAAACTGTTGGGATGCTCTGGCACTTGAACGCTGCGCAACGCTGACAAGCAGGGCATGTTCTTGTCTTAGGAAGGCACTGTGTACCATCACAAGGAAGACCTACTCAAGTTCGCTTCAGCTGTAAGGCTCTGCAACACCACCCCACACACACACTACACTGAGATCATACAGAATTTCGCAACTTCTCTCTGCTGATCTACAATGCGTATTTCACCTTCTTGCATGAGACCTCTGTGCAATGGTGTGGATGTAAGCCTAGCCACAGGATAGCTAACGACATTTCATTCTAGGACTGAGAAATACCTTAATTCTCTTAAAAATCAGTTAGGTGCCATCGGGAGTACAGCTAGGACACAGGGGAGGAGGAAACCAGAAGAGGAATTAGAGTTCCGAACAGGAACAGAAAAAGAAACTGCAGAGAGGAGGAGACAGATATGCAAGATGCTAATGCAAAAGTAGAGAGTCCCCAAAACCCAGCCACTACAGCATGTGGAGCTTCAGATCCTGGAGTCATACCCACCATTTCTGGTGGGTATTTCTTTTAGTGTACAGTCAATGGACCAGGGACCACTGCCAAGATGTACCTGTATCCTCTTCTAACTAATGAGGCAGAGACTATAGAAAGAAAACAATGTATCTAGCTAAGATGTTTAAATGTCACGTATGTAAACTGATTTTATGCCTGTCTCTTAAGGTTTGAGTATTTTATTTTCTTTTAATTTTATTTTAATATCGTGGGGAGACACATAAAGATTTTCACCAGTGCTTTCTGCTTGAAGTATATCAAGAGTCTATGCGGAAGCATTAACCATTCACGGCTGCAAATTAAATGAAAGGTATTTCTGTTACAAAATATTAATCCAATGCCTCAGTTTCTCTTTGTAATGCATGGCTGTCACCTCAGGGAGGCAATATAAAAATATAACTTTTTCAAGAACATATTACAAAGCACTTCCATGAAACTGTAATGAAGAAATTGGGGAGCAAACATTAATCCAGAATTTACTTATAATTTTGGATTGCACGATCTGAACAATGGGATTAAAAAAGAAAAACCTCAGTGAGCAAACACCATGCATCCTGTTCAGCAAATGATGCCAGAGTCCTCTGGGAAAAATGGCATTTGATCAAAAAACTATACAATGGTGATACACAGATTGAACCTGACTTAAAATAGGAAAGAAAACATTTATTCCAGCTTTTCTTAAATTCAGATTGCCTTGACTTTGCAATTTTAATATTCAATGAAGCAGGGTTTTATGTACTGACTGAGGGAGGGGTTTGTTTGTAACAAAACTTCAAATGCTCATATAAGCAGTGACCTACATCCCTCTCAGTTTATGAACTGAAAATGAGACAAGTTTATGACGTGGCAATACAAAGACTAAGCATCAGGAAGAACAATGAGGTAATCCAAAACTTCACTTTTCAATCTTAAATTGCTGGGGAAGAAAGAGAGCAAAAAGAAGAGATGAAAAAGACAGAAAAGTACAGGGACAAAAAAAAAAACCAAGCTATAAGAATACATAAGGTAGAAAAGAAGGCATTCTGGGAGCACACGAGACAAAAAAGGCTAGCTAAAGTGTTCTGCATTTATCTAAAACCCCGTCTTCAGACAGAAATTAAGTTTACAGCACGTGCCTATACTAACACTGGGAACGCCTTTACCACTTCATGGAGCACAGCTGCTCCTCTCTAGATTTAAATAGTAACCCAATTCAAAGCTTCTCACGCTAAGTGAAAAAAATTGAAACTTTTAATAGCTAAAATTTCAAAGTATATTTGATATTATAAAAAACCATAAAGGAAATATTACAAAATTAAAATGAGGGATATGACCACCTCAGCAGTGTTGCATAGATTTTAATCAGTATCACTTCACACATCAACCCCAAATTTAAATTAGCTCCTCATAACAGACGTACAATTACAAGGTGTCATCAGGGGTCTCATTCTTACTCAAGGGATATATTTCCATTAGTAATCTAGCCATTTGTAATTCTGATTTTTTGCCAATTTTATTTTTGCCAGTTTTACAGTGTCCATAGAGGTCAGACTGCTGACAGGAGCAGGACCTGGTGACGTTTCCAGCGAATGCCAAGACCTTGCTGTGGAACCCAAACCGAACCTGCTCTATCAGCAGCTGTCCATCTTGTTCTAAGATAGCACCCTTACCCTGCCACCACAGGACTGTCACCTCCAAGAGAAAAATACTGAGTAGCTCTTCTGAGGAGAGAGAGAAAAAAAAAAAAAAGAAAAAAGGATAATGTGGGCAGAACTGTGGTAGCAGCATTCGGAGAGAAGAAACAACACCAAAGGCAATTTTCTTTTGTTAACCAAGGCAAAATTTGGTATGTCTTCTGGGTTTGACACTACAAAGCATGAGGGCAACTGATTAGGAAGACCATTTTCACCTTTTTTTTTTTCCTGTTTCAGTATTAGACTTTAACACTGACAACTGGATTATTTTAAATGCTCCTCATGCATAACAATTTCACAAGCTTACCTTCAAAGCAAAATCTGTCATTCTCTTGTGGTTTTATATGCTTTTTTACTTTCCAGTAAAAACAGTAACAGATATTTTAGAGTGTCACTACAATTATTAGTGACTAAGAGTTTTCACAGAAAACATGTTCACAACCAAGATATCCATACCTCAGAAAAATCAAAACATATCCACACAATTTTATAGAGTGCCATGGCAAGGGCAACATTAGAGGGCTGTGAGCTCATTCTGACCCTGTGTTAGTCAATGAAAAGACTATCCATTCATTCTATATGTTGCAAGTCAAAAAGGCAGACAGTGAATAAACCTGACATAAAATTTCGAAGTTTTAACTAATTAGAGAGGGGAGGGGGCTTACACCATCTTCCACAAAAATCTAAGACTTTTCATAAACAGCAAGTTATAGGAGGAGTGTAGGATAAACATACTAACTTCACAAAATTAAATTATATTAACAGGACAATTAAGCATTTAGAGTAAAAAATACATACTGACTCTTTAGGCAAAAATAAATAGGAAATTCTTTTCACAAAATTCCTCTCTCCTAACAACCCCCTAGTCAACCTACTGATACCAACAGTTTCCTGACACAGCCCTGCCCAAAGCAGGCCAAGAAGACTTGGTGATAAAACGCCAACAACTGCCAGGGCCTTCTCAACATTAGCAGTTTTCTCTTAACCAGTGGACAGATGGATGACAGACAGCTGTGGTGAGGAAACGCTGGGATACACTCTTATAAAACAACTGGGCACATAAATGCAGAAACACACAACCAATGGGTTATTCTTGTGTTTGGCTCCCTGAATTACTACTGTAGAAAAAGAGCAAACAATACCAGATGGAACACAGGAACGTATTTACTATAAAAAGACTGTAGTTCTCCTCTACACACGCAGTATTAGCCGTCAGGCTAGGCCCAAGCTGACCACCGGGCACAGAACAACATGGCCTGGCCTGCACAGGCTCTTCCTCTCTAGGATCCTTCCCCTGCCCTTGCCCTCCTGCTACTCACCTTGCCTACCAGTGGCCTGTGCCTGCTCCACCTTGGCTAGGGCACACTCCCTGGCTTTCTACACAGAGAACATGGCACTCGGGTGTCCCTCAGTGCCAGCAGACCAGTGTCCTTCCTTCCCCCAGAGCCACAGTGTTCTAGCTGTGTCCCAGGGCTCTTTGGAGAGCCCAGGACTGAAAAAACCCACAAAACTTTGCTATTCACAAGGCCAAGCTGAGTAACAACAATTTCATGTTGGACATCCTGCTCCTTCCCCTCCAAGCATACTCATCAGTTCCCCAAGAACAGGAGGGATTGCCTCCCCATCACCAGGATAAGAGGATGGTGCCCACTGGCCTCCAGGAAGGGTGGAGGAGTGCTTTGGCGTTCCTCCTCCCAAAGCATAAGCTGGGTCAGGAGGGTTTCTTAAGACCCACGGCCAAGGGAGAAGGCACAGGATGACAGGCCTTTCAGCAGGCTGTCACCTACTGTCTTTGCCCATTCTCCCACTCAACAACCCGAGTCCAACCTAGAAGCAAAACCTACCCATGTAGAAATGGCGCATATCTACCTACCTGAATATGCACATATGATGTTTGGCCACAGGAAGGAAAAAGGTAACCCATACTTTGCAAGGGTAATCCTCTTACTGAAGCGTGGTCTACTGGTGTCATAAATATCAAGCTTTACAAATTTTTCAGTCTTTCAGGATTACCTCCACGGTTGGCAAGGAAGTCTGAGGGCTGACAGTACTTCCCCGTCCCCAAAGTTCTGGATACCTGACCTAGACACTGCCAGGAAATTAAAGAATTTAAATTGTTCAGCTAAAACAACCATTAAAAGCATACACAAAATCTCCTTTATTCTTAAAGTTGTGACCTACTGAAGAGACCAGCTGTTTGTTTAGTTTTACAAGTATCTATTCCTTCACCCTTTGAATTCACTCTTTGCTGAACTACAGGATCCCTCAGGGAAAGAAAAGGACCTTGTAAAATGAAGCAGTTGGCATATCAGTAAACAACACTATAGAAAATTAACTTCTATAAGGACAGTAATAGAACCAACAATGGATGTCTCTGTTTTGGCCTCGAATTTTGAGGCTCTCAATTTTCGGTCCTCTACTCTGAAATTTCAGCTGTGCTCTTAATATAAAAATACAGCACCTCCTTCAAAAAGTGGTGAAAAATGAGAACCAAGTTACTCTCTAATAAAGCTATAATTCTTGATAAATCCAATTTCTGTTCTTTAAATTATTTACCTATGACAAGTTCGTTGTGCACAGGTGTCATCCTATCACCAAGATATGATGCATTCTATCATTTAATTTAACATGGTATTTGCAGCCTGAATTCAAAAAGCATGAGACAAGTCACATTAAAGAGATCAAAACATTGCTAAGACTACAGCAAGAGGTGTACAACAGCTAAGAGAACAGTATAATTTGATCATAAATGTCACCTAAAATACTGAAAAAAGTGGCTTATGTTCAAGCATATTTCAAGTTTGCCCTCAAAGTTGCATTAATACGACTAACATCTCCTGTTCATGTCTGCAACATCCACAGACTTTCAGAATTATTAGTTACGGTGCAGAGCCAGATTATGTGAAGAGGTCTCTGAGAAAGTGCAACATATGAAGTGCACGTACCTGTGAGCAGAAATCCACTGGGCTTCCTTAAATTTGAAAAACAAATGCCTACTGTACTACACAGCACTTTCTAACTGTTGTTTCACTCAGATATGCCAAAATAATACTGTAAAACTCTGCAAATGCAGAGGAGTAACATACCTAACAGTGCAAACAAGATATTTGATATTCCTAAAAACACTAGCAAAGTTACTGTTTGGCCACAGACACTGACAGGGAAAAATATTTCAGATGTAAATAGCCACAATCAAAAATTATGTAGGAAGTGTTCCGCTTCATACCTGTGGGGATGAAGCCTCTAGGTGATAACAATACAAGAAGCGTTACATAAGACTATGCACTTATTTTTAGAAGCACATTACAAAATTAAGTACTCCACTGGAATCTGTTGCAGAGACACGGACAGTTACATCAATGTGCACAAAGAACAATTGCTCAGTTGGAGCAGAATGTTAGATTTGATTTGGTTTAGAGTTCTCTCCTGCCAATCCCCAAAAATACTGAACTATCTGAGACTAAGAAAGTCAACTTGCGTTCATTAAAAAAAAAACCAAACAAACAAACCACCACACTACTAATCATAAATACAGACATATTCTTTTCCATGAGCAGCAGAACTACTAAAAGCTAGTTTCTTACATATTTGTTCTTTTGTTTCCTAATGCTTCTCCCACAGCATGATAACCCTCAAATTCCCTCTTTTCCATATCTCTTCCTGACTCTCTCTCCCCCTTGCTCCAGGGAAAAGAGAGTGGTGGTACAGACACTCTGGAAGTCTGCAGGTGCTCATAGGCTGCCTGACCAGCTGCAGTCCTACAGGATACATACTACATCAGGTCAGACTATCTCTTTTACAAGAGGGTGCACTAATTTGGACTTCCTTCCTCTACCTAGTCACATTTTTCATGAGGCTTGTAGGACCATAGTTTGAGTCTTAATTCCTCTTTCTGATTTATGTTTCCATATATAAATATAAATTAAATGCTTAACTTTTGCGTTAACTCATATATAAAGTATATATAGGTAACACAACTTCTATCTTCTTTTAAATTTTTATATATACATACACATATATACACATACACTGAGGAGGAGAGACAGACAAACTAAATAATCTTATATATCCAATTTCCTGAGAAAAACAGAATCAAAGCTTCCTAGGCATTTGCTTTCTTTAAACAGCACTAGATACTGCAGAATGAATTCAGCATGCATTTTCCTACATAAAAGTCCACTCATTTCCCTCATCATCTCCGATTTTTACTGTTCTTCTCATTCTTACCGATTTAAAAAAAAAATTACAGCTAACTTCACGGTCATGCATCACACTGCCCTTCAAAACAACCCCACCTGAATTTATCAATATTGCTTCCCCTATTTCTTGCAGATACAGTCATAAAACAATCAGTTAAGCACATCCCACTATCAACAGATTTTACTAGCACTGTTTATTCATTTGCAGCCTACACTATTCCTTTTCAGGCTCTTTGCTAAGTATATTAACAGTATGGCCCGCGAACTAGGCTTAGTCTACTGAGTTTTAACATACACCTCATGAAATGTTTGCGTTTTAAAAAGCAGACTCTGCAGATGCAGGTATTCACCAGTACAGAAAAGTCCAGCAGCTGTATGCTGGAACACACACCTGCTGTTATAAAGGCACAGTCAAAGATGCCTGCTCTCACGAGGCTAACCAGACCTACACTTGGCCATCCCAGTTTTCAAGACTTGTTGAGCTGTTCCTACAAAAACAAATTCAGTCTAGTAGCATATTTTAGAATGGGAGGCACGAAATTGAATCTGCAGTTAAGACCCTGAAAGAACTGCCAGGTGCTTTTTTAATTATTTTTTTTTAAAACATAATTTAAACTAAAGTTATGTGTGTTTTGGAGACAAATAAAAGACTAGGATCCCAGCTAATATCAACAGTTTGCAAATTCCTAATTAAACTGCTATGACAATACTGGTAGTCACAATACACATCTACCTGAGATGAGGAGAGCTCAGAAAAGCACCTCTCTCTTGAAAACTACATTTTAGACTTCCAAGAAATTTGGAATACTTCCTGTTTCATCATAGATGTCCCACAACATATACGTTCTTATAAAACTGAACTTCCATGAATTAGGGGGAAACAATTCACATATTTATTGCCCCAAACACAGCATCTTGAAAGTGCCAACAACTTTCATAAAAGAATACAAATAATATTAACTCCATATCACAATAGCACCGGAACCTGAATTTACTTCAGCTTCCACTATGAAATAGAGATACTTAATTCTCATGTATAATGCTGATGTTAATTTGATCTTGAAGAATCAACTTATTAGAAATGTCCATCCACATCCAGTAAATAAGCCAACAAATTAAGATATCAACATGAGGTACCTTTCTACCTTATGATGATGCTTTTGAAATGTTGAAAGGGGTACATCACAGAGCGAAGTATCAAGAACAGTACCAACACTGCAACAGATTAATCAAATAAGTCATATAAAATGATTTTTTTACTGCAAACTGTTTTACAAGTGGACACAATACTACAAGGTACTTCTAACGTTCAGAATTGCTCATCACCTCTTCAGTCTTTCAAAAAAATCGGCACTGCATACAGCTTAGACTTTGTTTCGAAATCCTTTCAGGTACCCACTTCTCCATACCACAAACATGGTACATACTCTCAAGAAGAGAGACCACCATCTTCTACATATTTTTTTAGCCAACTTAGTTATTACATAAAATACCTGTTTCACAGCTATTTTCATACTTTATACCTTCTTTTTAAATATATTTATATGCAACAAGTAATTTCTCACAAATTGCGTTACTATTGAATGTTGAACGACTCCAAGCATATACCTGAACAAGTCCCCTACAGAGCAGAGCAACAGAAGGAAGGTTGGCAGATCTTTTTTCCATCATTATAATCCTCTGGCAGCACTTCCTTTGCAAGAACAGTTTTCACAATTAGAACAAAAAACACATTAAAAATAGTTACAAAAAATAGCCAGTCTACCTCAAACAATGCAAGGTTTTAGTAGGCTGGAAGGGGAAAAATACTATTCTGGTGAAGCCTGAAGAAAAAACTCACGCAGTCATATAGAGTGTATGACAAGTACACAGTCCACTGGTACTAAGCATTAGTTACTTATTTTGCACTAGGACGGGCATTTTCCTATAATTCTTAGACAGAAAAGATAACATATGATATAACATTATCATTGTCTGTGTTACAAAGGCAGCCTAAGAAAAACTTGTTTGCCAAGACGTTGCCTACAAATCTAAACATTAAAAGTTTATAATTTAAAATAGTTGGCGGTTGTTTTAATGTAATTCGTCATACTGCTTCTTTTTGGTGCCTGGTAACTCCTTGCTATTGTTTTCAAATACACACATATTTAGATTGTAATGAAAATGTTGTGGACATGCAATTCTGAAACATGCAAGGACGAATAATACAACTGCCACCTACTGAATTTGGGACAGGTCCATTTGGGGGTTTTTAACATTGCTTCCTCTAACTAGATATGTTAACTGCAACTGGTATCTACTTCCACAGAAGCCTTGAACCATGCAAGTAAAACACGGGAAAGCATTATCCTCTTACTACAGACTAGAACGTGGCTATAAATTGGTTAAATGACTTACCCAGTCACCCATCACTTCAGTAGGCAACTCAGAAAGACAGAAAGCATGCTCCAACTCTTACGCTCATGCTCAATCCATTGGATTACTTTCTGCTCAGCAAGAGTAATACAGAGTAGGAGTTTCCATTTTACTTCCCACAAATACACTGGCATTTTATACTAGTTTTCATTATAAATAAACTATACTTCTACCAAATAACTTGACCTCAGCCAACTATATTCAACCATCATTGAACTCAAATACATTAAATAATTGAAGGCAGAACTTTTAAAATGCTTCAGAAAATCATCAAACTACTCACTGCAGCCAAAAAGAATCATGAGCAGCATGGGGTACAAGATGATACTTAAAAATAGCCCTAAAAAATTCTACCAAATCAAAAGGAAAACAGGAGGAAACAATGGTTCACTTACTAATGAATTTCTGATCAACAGCTCTTGCACTGCAATTCAACAAGAGAAGGATGTGTCTGAAAAAAAGCCTCAATTATAATCAAGTTTTAACCTACCAGCATAATCTGAAAAGAATCCTCCTAGGAAACGTAGAGAGTTGTGAAATTAAGCATATTAGCAGTGTAAAGAGCGGTCAGATGGCAGAGCAAGCAAATCAAGGGGAAAAATAATGCATGCTTTTCTGTAACACTACTGATAACCAATGCTATCTCAAGACAAATCAGTGGGGCTCAGTAACCTCTTTGGGCGAGGATCACTTACACCTTGGTTTGGGGCCTATTACACAACCAGACCAGAAGCTGAGCTAGTACGCACTACCACAATGAAAATATTCAGTTTTTTAGCAAAGTATTATAAATGAAAGACAAAATATAAATTAAAAGCAACCTGAACATTTTATGTTGTTTTTTTTTTTATTTTATTTTTGCTGATACAAGCACAAAATGATTTTAAATCCTATGTAGAAGTCTCTTGCCGATTAGCACAGACCACGTTTGGTAGGCAAACACTTTCACTAAAAACAAAATAATTCCTTAAGAACAATTGTAAACATCCTATTGTGCCACAATTTCATTTGACACAATTCTTCCTACGCTGTTATAATGCTCAATAAAAGCATACTTAGCTGTCAACATACAGCATCCATCCTGAAAACTCTCAGGCACTTAGTGAACTGTCAACGTGCGAATTGGTGCTTTTAAGTCAATGAGACTACCCACAAACTTTCAGTTGTTCCTATGTTTTTACAGGAACCTGGGTCAGGAGACCAATGCAACACACACAAACACAGAACGTATATGCTAAAGCAGACTTGGAAATAAAACCAAAAAAATTTAAAAAAAAGGAAAAAAGGCCAACTCTATCCAGGAAACACAACTGAAACAGGTTGTTTTGAACTGCTCAGTACAGTGTATCTGAGACATCAGGATAAATTTCAAGCAAAAATACTAGCAGATCTCTGTTGTGTAAAACATCTACATAGAATTTTTATTTATTTATATCTCAAAAGTCGAGATGGGGCAAAGTTAACTTGAACTTCTTGGCTTTTGACAACAAGCACTGTAATTCATCTATACACTGTATTAATAATAACTAAAAAAAGAAAGATTTTATCACTTAGAGAGCAATCATTTAAATCCGTGGCCAAAAAAAAATAAAATACTGTTTTGACTTACTATGGTACCGTACTTTTACATGAACTGGCACAGAGCTTTCTATCTAAACCAACATTTAGAAACACACACAATAAATATAGCAAGCATTCTGCCAAGAATTTAAGTTATATATTTATTTTTTTTAAGAACACATTTTTAAGGTGCCTTTTAAAAATCTATGTTCAAGCACGTTAGAGGTTTAAGGGAAGACACAATTTTAAAAAGTTAAATACAAGGATCTACTTACTTTAGAACAAAATTCTGTACTTGGATGCTTACGTGCACTCTCTATACTACCTCATAACAAAACAAGCAATTCAATGTTTCTCTTCAGTTTCCAGATCCGAGTCAGAAAGCCAGGTACCAGAAACCTCTATTCTAATTCAACTATGGTGTATTTTTAAGTTCTATTCACTTCTTGAGTCAATAACAACAAGGAGATACAAGGTATTTTTAATAAGCAAAGTTATGATACAAGACTGCTTTAAAGCTATAATGAGGTTAGAGCTTTGCAATTACTACACAACAGAAAGACCAATACAAAAATAAGTAAAATTTTTAGAAAATCCACAGCAGAGGGTAAAAATGCAATAATGTTTCCAATTTCAGAGCTAATTCCTATCTAGACAGAAATACATTTAGTAGTAAATAAAGCAGAAATACCTTCTGAAAGCTACCATTGCACTGCAGGCGCACACAACTTTCATATGAAGGGGATGAGGTACAGACCGAGACTTTCAGGTGCAAACAGCCAGTTTTTAGCATCAAACTTCAGGACATGTTAACTGCCCTATTTTTTCCACTGAATACCAATTCTCTAAAATTAGATTCTTTTAAAGAAAATTAAAATCAATTTTTTTATAAATTCCATGAATTTTTTTATCTTCAGTTCTTAGTCAAGGGCTTTTGCTTTCATTTGTCAGTAGAACTGACACACATATGGGTTATAACAACAATGACTACTTTGACAGCAATATTAAGTTTCTAAAAGAGACTTGTAGACAAGGTTTATCTACTACTACACTCTTAGCTTTATCAACAGCTTCCTGAAAGTGAAACGGAAATACACTTGCAAGTCAAGTCAGTCAGCTAATGATAGCAAGTGTTCAAATCCCTTCCTAAAATCAGAAGCAGTCGACACCTTAAAGTTTAGCATGCCAGCTGAATTCTCAACATAAACAACAGCAGAAACT
>VWZL01002766.1:711128-737583 GCA_013396915.1 Stercorarius parasiticus
GGGGCTGAGGGGGACGGGGAGAAGGAGGAGGGAGAAGGAGCAGCGAGGCTCGCTCGGCTGCGCTCCCTCCGCCTCCCGCGGGAGACGCGGCCCAGCACTTGGGGCCGCGCACGTCGCCGGGGCCGCGGCGGTGCACGTAGGCCGCGGGGCTGCTGGGCCCTGCTGCGCTCCGCTGACCTACGGCGGCCGGAGGCGCCGGCGCTGACAGAGGCGCTGCTGGCCAGGGAAGCGGGACTCCGGCGCGGCGGAGCCCGGCCCGGCCCCCCTTTTGTGAGGGGAGAGGGCAGTCTGGGCCGGCGCAGCCAGCCCGGGCCAGCCAGGGGGTGTGAGGGCGAGTAGGGTCCGAGGCAGCGGGGGTCCCCGGTCCTCTTCTCACCCTGGGGAGGCAGGAGACCCCGGGAGCTGTGAAGACCTACCCCGGGTGGATGGGTTTCCCTGGGAAGCGTCCAGAGGGGGAGTCCCATCCCCCGTGTCCCGGGCGTGCCTGCTCTCCCTGGGTTACGGGGTGCGGAAGGCAGGGCCAGGCCTTGCTGTCGGCTGTGCGGAAGCCTGTGGAGGATCTCGGTCAGGAACCACCGTCCCCATGAGATAAATTGTGTTAAAGTTCTTATTTTCTCTGTCAGTGAGGTAGCATTGGGCAGGCAGGCCTTGCCATCCACTTTGTTATTAAAATGGAAAAGCATTACCAAGATGACAGAACCGGACTTTTTTTTTTTTTTTAATTTATCAGCCCTGAAAACATGTATAACAATGGCTCCAGTGTAGCAAAAGCAGGTGCACAAAACACTCATAATGCAAATAATCCCCTTGAATTCAATGAGACTGTCAACGGTACAAAAGCTAAGCCTGTACACAAGTCTTCACAGGATCAAGGCCAACGTTATTTATGAACTGGCTTCTCTGCTTCATCAAGAAAAGCAATGGTGCTTCCACCTTAATTTTGTTATGAAATCATCATAAAGCTTAAAAATTCAATCAAAAAGATATAATACTTTGCCAGAAATAGCAGGTTTCTGTCAATAATTTCACACGTGTGCTTTCTTCTCAGGTTTGATTTCGGAGCACCAAACTGAATTTAAAAAATAAGTATTCAGTAGGTTACACAACACTAGTATTTTATAGAAACGTTAGTACCTACAGCAACAGGTCTGTCAACATAAAGATGTTTTGAAGATGAAAGAGCACTGTCTTTCATCTAAAGTAGGAGATCAGTTTCTTAATGCCACCACCTTTTTGTGCAGCACAATTGCATGCTGAGGATGGGTGCCATGTCATTGAAATGAATGTCTATAAACTTTGTCCAGGAAAATACTGCATTTTATTATTCTAATATTTTAACCTTTCCTTTGTCATTCAAATGTTCGTTTGCTATAAACAAATTGTTATAAAACACCGTAAGTCACATCCTGCTTTAAGGAGAGTATCTGAACTTCTGGAGTGCTTTTCTGTTGTTCAATCCAAAAAATCAAAGATTTCTTTACACCACATGACAGATGTAAAGGCAGTTCTTTTAGACTGAAAACACTCATAAATCTCATTAACCTTTAGCTTTTCTACAGTCTGATTGACCCTTTTACATGCATTTATAAACATTTACATGCATTATAAGCATTTTGCTTCATTATGTTTCATTTTATACTTTAATGGTCTGAGTTTCTTTTTCAAAAGCTAATTTTTGTTATATTTCCCCAAAGAGAAATCATTTAAGACATACTGTGCCCAATGATATGATTCAAGTAAACTAAGCACCTGACATTGTCATTACATCTGTGTGGAGTGATCTCTCTGTCCATTACAAAATTACAATTTACATGCAAAGCAATTAACATTTGTACAAGAAGCCTTTGTAGTTCAATAGAGCTAGGGAACCTAAACAGGTAGTTTTTCTTGTCTTAGGCTGGTTAGCTTAGTACTTAACTAGCAATCACAATGTGTGTAAATTGTGGTTTAAATTCTGTTAATTTAAAAAACCTAACCTGCCTTTCTGCCTAAAACTGCGTGGTTTAGTTGAGGAACCTCGTCACTGAGGCTGTAGTAGGTGTGTATTCAACTTCCTCGTTTGTTTTCTTAAAGAAAGTGAAAGCTGTTAGCATGTTAATGCTTAAAAATAACATTCGAAGCCGCTGAAAAGGATGTAGTGTCATGTATGTGTTCGTACGTTTGCTACTTTTAGACTTGGCTCAATACATTTTGCTACAATGTGAGGCCTGTTTCACATCGTTGCACATGCTTAATTAAAGGGGTGCCCTGAGCTCTTTTAGTGCAATGGCTGCTAATGGTGTGTGGACACTCCTCATCCGTTTTGAACCTTATATGGTACGGTTTGACCTCCTTGTGTAAGTCTTGGTCTACAAACAGATACACATTTGTTATTTTTAACCTCATGTAATCAATGGTCTCTTTTTTTCTTGACTTTTTTCACAGGCTTGGCTGATACACATCAGTTTTTAATCAATATAAGAATGTCTTTAGGGTCGACCTGCAAACTTTTGTCTGTAACAGCACAGGTGAAGGAACTATAATACGTGATGGCAGCAATTACAGAAAACCTGTCCTGCAGGTGATTGCATGTCAACAATTCATGTGGTGCTGTGAAAGTCCATCAGCACAGTCTTCTACCTAGTCTTCGTGAAAGCCAGGGCCTTAACGTGCATGTTGAGAAGCAGTCATGATGCTCATCTAGTAGCCATTTGGATTCCCAGCTGGCTATTGCTTCTGCTAATGCCCACAGAGGTCTAAAAGCCTACAGCAGCTGGCTGGAGGATTTGGGAAGAGGTCATCAAGAGAGACGGACGTGCTGAGAATCGCAAATGCTTTATTGTCATGGTTCTCGGTGTTGACTGGAAATTCTCTGCGGTTTTTCTGAACCTTTGCTCCAGAGAGTTTGTGGATGCTCCTTGGCTTCATGCAAAGCATTACCGGTAGATGTGGGCAATGCAGTCGCAGAAGTGGGAGGAAGCTGAATTGCCCAGAATATGTGCCAGGCACAGTTAGCGTGTGCCACTTTGCCAGAACATAAAATTAAATTAGTCATAGTAAGACCACCATCCTCAATGATGACTGGACGCAGAACATGGTGAATAGCCAACCTTGTAAATAATTTTTAAATAGAATAAAAAGTGCATTGGAGCGCAGCAAGGGTCTTTCCTTCTCCCACCTACAGACTGTCCCAGTATTTCTCTGGAAAAACAAATAGAGTGTGATCACCCACAGTAAGGGTCAGCAGCTTTTCAGCAGTGGTGAAATAGGATGGGGGTTTTTTTCACAAGTTAGGGTTTAAATCCATTGGAAGAAACACCTTGAACCAGAAGATAGCGCCCCTTGATTGCAAGGTGTGTTTGATTAGCTAAACCAGTGAAATACCTCTTCTGAAGGAGACAGAGGTTTCTGATTTCTGCTGACCTCACAACTGTGTGAGACTCATGAATTGGGAGTGGCAGCTTTTCACGGGTGTCTTTCACGCATGATATTCAGAAATCTCTCAGTTGCTTTCTTTGGAAGGATGTTGTAGGGTTACAGCACCACTCTGCATTAATCTTTTCCCTAGAAGAGCACAGTAGATTTTTTTTCATAAATGTAGCCTATTTAATTTTTTAGTATTTCTAAAACACAAGGATAAAGGTGTGTCAACGTGTACACCAAATCTGATATTAAAGATTTCACCACAAAGAGGTGTTAAAACCTTTTTTCAAGAGTAAAAACACTAAGGCCTCCCATTTTCTTACAGTATTTTCTCATAATTCTTAATTATTACACTAAAAAGGAGCACAAAATATTTAGATTTGGGAGGATTTGTTAGTTAGGATGACTTTTGCAACTTAGTCTCCAATTTCTAGTTAATTTAGAAAAGGTAAGGGGAGGATCAGCTGTTTCCATGGCACTGTCCTTATCCATCCTTTCACTCCTACAGGGGATTTCCAGGGATGGCTGCTGGCAAGGGAAGCCCTAGAAGTGCAGCTCCATTACTGTTTGAGTGTTAAAATGCATCACAAGGTATCCACACAGATGGCCTCTCATCTGCTGGATTTGTGGTTTCCAGGAGGGAATATTGGGAGTGGAAGTATCTTTATCTCAGTCTCTCGTATATTTTTACTATCAGGAAACCCTATCTCAGCCTTCTGCTGTAGTGCCTTCAGTGTCTGATTTAGTGCTAATTATACCAGAGCATCAGAGAAAAAAAAATACTAAGTTTAAAAAGAAATCTGCCAATTCTGGAAAATAATATGACCCCAAACAGGAGATAAAATGTAAAATTTTCCAAAAATAAGATGCTTCATGCTGCTTTATAGCAACTAAGAGGTCTGCCAGAGTGCTAGCAAATGAGAGGATAAATCAAGAATTGGAGGTAGCGGCAGTTTCAAGTGCTTCTTAAGACAAAGAGAAGAATAATGCTACAGAAGGAGATATGTTTTCCAGAGGAGAGAAAGTATTACAGAAACACAAGGCAGCGTTGGAGTAGGTGCTGACTGACATTCCCAAGCACGATTATCCCTGGAGAGACAGGAGTTACAGTGGTGGTGACAGGGGAACCCTTCCTATCTCAGTTCTCAAGATCGCAGTCAGCAGTGCTCTTGCTGGTGGTGGTCATCAGAGAGCTCCCTGATCAGAAGTGTGGTTTCTCATTTGAAACTATTAAATCATGCCAAAAGACTGACAATGTTTTATTTTGGGTATTGTGGGCTTTTTGGCATAGTTTTTCCATGTGACTAACTGATGTAGTTGCTATGAATATGCGCTATGTAGGACAGTCTCTCCATTAAGCTGCAGTCCCTGTTGATAAAAACATAAGTGTTTCAGATGGTCATAATTAAAAGTTACTTTGGGAAGTAAGAGTTATTACAATGGCTTTGTAAAAAATGATCAGCAAATATATAACCAGCAGCCTAGGGAAAGGAATCCCAATATCTAAGGTAAAAGAAGGATTAGTTTTCATTACAACAGGTCTCAGCTTGGCAAGGGAACAGAGCTGGGGCCGGGGGTGGCGGGGGGGGGGAAGGGGGAAACGCTGCGTTCTCATTCTTGCTTTCTGACAGTTTTTCAAGGTTGATGATCAGACCTATTTCCAAAGGGGTGCTCTCCACTAAATAAGTGTTAATAAGCACAGCAAATGAACTCCGGCTACAGCAGCTGATGATAGTCTGCCATCCCACCAGAAGCCAGAGGTCTCCTGTATCACTGTCTCACTGGGCATGGCCCCAGCCCCATTCAAGCAAGTTGCCAGTGTGCAGCTACAGAAGTCAGCCCAACTTGTGCCTCTTGGCAGGAGTTTGGTGGTGCCTGGAGAAGGGTCCCTGAGCTCCCCAGTGGTGCTGTTAGTTACCCATGCTTCATGCCAGCCCTGCAGTCTGCAGATGGTTTCACGTGTGGACAAGCCCTGGGGGTGCTCGCTGATTGCAGAAGCATTTGTCTGGGCTTTGTGCTTGTTTGAAGAGGAAAGACAGCTGTTAAGCTGCTTTGGAAGCTTTGCTGGGGTCCTGATCATCACATTGGATGACTCTGTACATCAGCAGAGGGTCTGTTACATTTTTCCCACGATAAGGCCAAAGTCCAGCTGCCAGCCAGGGCACCAGTTTCTATTACTGGGTTGCAGATCCAGGACAGAATGAGGCTTACAAGGGCTCAGTCCAAAGCCATCGTCAGCTCATGTTTTAAATTGAGACTTGTTTACTACAGACTTAGTTAGAAAAACCAAAAAGCACATCCTTTTGCTATTGCCAGGCTTGGTTTATCTGCCTTTTCATCCTAATGAAGGATGAAACCCAGATCATAAGTCCAAAGCTTCTTAGCCAATTCGAGCAGGTTGCTTGCAATTGCTTATCATCAAGCAGTTCAACCTATTGTTAGGCCGATGAGAGAGGAAACCTACTGCATGAAAGCCAATCTGTGGCTGCAGCCAGTATAGTGAATTGAATTGCTTTTCATTCTGGCTTGCATGAAACCAACCCCCGGCGTACCTAGGAAACTCCAAGAGCCGTTAACATCGCAGGGCTGAGACTGAGCTTTCCCAGCTAAGCATAACCCCGCTGCACCATGGACTATAATGCTCTGTAAAAGAGTAATAGCAGCTACTTCTGAGCTCTTCTTCACCTCTTGCCCAGCAAGAGGTATAACTATGTGCACACGCCAGCTCAAGACCTCCAGAAGTTTCCTGGGTCTAAGTTTTACTGCAGCTGATAGGATGCTGGTTTGTTACAAAACTACCCCCACAGCCTTGGATACCACCGATGGTTCCCTACTCCTGTCCCGTTTGGGACCATGAATTCAGACTTTTGTTTACCATGCAGCTAAGCTATTTATGAAACTTCATGATGCAGAAATTCAACTAAATACTGCATGCTCCAACACTTGAACCTCTCCCACCTCTTCCCACAACAATCCTGCTTGTCGTGTTCAATACTCTTAGTGGAGGAGCTGCCCACACCTGGGAGCAACAGAACCAGGCTGCATGGGGACACCAACTGACTGAGGCAGTCTTCTTCTTCCCCTGTTAGATATGTCTCGCAGCAGAAATAAGCTGAATTTTAAATTCAGTGACCTGCCTTGCTCCCATCACCTCCAGCAGATCCTGAGGTTCCTGTTGCAGCTCCACTCCCCATCTAGCTCTGCTTCTTGCCTGGGTGGGCACTGAGAAAAGTGGCAGCATCTTCAGAGAAGAAAAGTAAGATTATTTTTTCTATCTTTCCCTCTCACCCTGTCTCTCTCTCTCTCTTTTGATTTATTTCTTCCCTCTTCTTGCTGTCTTTTTGAAATCACATGCATGGTGATTTAAATATTCTTACAATAAGCAGCCAAACCTTTTTAGTACAGGAGCCTGACCCCACTCCTGCTGTGGCTCCTGGACAAACTGATGCTCCTGTTGGGGAGCCCCACAGATTTTGGTGAGGGCCTGAAAACTGCAGGTCATATTGTGCAAAACTTACAATTAACAATTTCTACATCCAGGAAGTTTCCTATTTCATTATGCACTGTGTGATAGCTACAAATGAAAGCGTTAAAGCCCCAGTTCTGCAGCACTTTCTCAGGCAGAAGCTGTGGCAGGTGGTGCCTGGGCTGGGCACAGGGGCAGACACACCGAGACAACCCTGCACATTTTAAATTCCTTTTTTTTTTCTAGATAGAGTCCCAGCAAGTTTATATTCACAGTAAGTCCATGGAGTATATGCACTTCCCCTTACAACTAAGTAACAGTGTAACACTGATTCCCAGCAGTAACTGAAATGATACAGTATCAGGTACCAGCAGGAGTCATATATCCCACATACGCAAATATATTTTACTTTTTACATTATTCCTTTGATGTTGTGTCAGATGGATTTGAAAGCTAACGATAGGATTCATCCCACCACCTTTAGCTGTCTGAAAAGGAGGCACCTAGTCTAAGCTATTTATTCAGTCTTCCTGCAAGGCAATGGAGAGAGAAGGGAATTTTTACTCCTTCCACCATTCCCAAGGGTGGGTGTCCCTGCTGGCTGCAGGTGACTGGCGTAGATAGGATGTGTGGCACTTGGGTGGCTAATGCTAGCTGGGAGAAATTCTGCCTTATACAGTCTGTTTACTCAAAGGGGAAGCCTAAATATTGCTTGTTCTGAATATTTAGCAGGTGTTTACTAAAAAGTAAGTTTGTGCACAAATATACAGATTTTCTGCTCAGGGCCTGCTTTTGGAAAATATGCAAGAAGGTCTCTCTTTTATGTGCTATATGATAAATCTGCCTGTGAACTATTATGTTAGCATAAAAGAATGGAAATATTCTCTTGATTTCAAAATTTAATTTAATAGGAAGGTCCTAGATATAAAACTACGTATTCCTAAAAACAATTTCAGAAGGACCCGATATTGTTCAGGGCTGGAAAAATCATCTGCAGGAAAACAATTTTTTAATGTGAAATTGTTATTAACTGCTTTAAATGTAAGAAGCATTTCTAACATCCTCTGTTTTCATAGTGATTAAGTTATGTCTGTTTTTTTAGTATGAAGGCACATTTATTTCAAATTCACCAGCATGAAGTGCTGCTGTGAGCTCCAGAGATCAAGGTTCTAGTGTTATAAACACATAGTTGGAGACAGTCCTTTCCTGAGCACTTACTGTCAAAACAGACAAGACAGAAATGGAGGAGATGACAAAAAAGAGCTGAAGTGACTTGCTAAAAGTCATGTAACAGTCTCCTCTCCCAAGCTCCAGTGCAGGGATAAAGCTGCTGACTGGGACTGCAGGTGGACTAGCTTATCCTACAGTTAGCTTGGCCTTTCCAGTTCAAGAAAAGTGTTCCCTAGGGAGAAAAACAACATGACAAATCACAGTTTATATTCAAACATGGAATATCCTAAGCAAGAATGGTAGGATTTTTAGCTTCGTTAGCATGGCAAAAGATTTTGTGATGAATAGTTGTGGTTGCCACATCCTTGTTAGCAATCCATGCTAGCGCCCAAGTAAAATAGTAGCTGAATGCTGCTGAGTACGATCTTTTTTGAAAAAAAGTGTACAAATATGAGATAATCTGAGACATTTTCTTCGGCGGCCCAGGTATACGCTGGCCCTAGGCCAACTTCCCCACTTGGCCTGGAGTGTTTCTTTATTGAGAACATTCACAGAGATTTCTCATGCTAATCCAGTGGAAAGATAGCCAGTGCTCTGAGCGCTGAAAACACTTGAGGTTTGGTCAGAAAATAAATCTGACTTCAGAGTTCCCGATAGTGACTCTAAAATATTGTGTCCCCTCTTCTGTTGGTTGATATATCTTTTAGAAAAAAAAAGGTAAATGGATTAATTTTGTAACATCAGGCTTTATGCTGAATCAAGAGCCTAGTTTCATGCCAGACTATGTATTGTCCTTCCTTTGGCAGTCAACATAAAATCAGGAAAAGCTATGAACTACCTCTGACTGTATCAACAAGCCCATCCTGGGGTGGACAAGAGTGTGCAGTGACCCAGCAGTGTGCAGACCTGGCATGAGCCATCATGGCATCATGGCCTGAGGGTAGATAGCTGTACTTTGGGTTTGTTTTTTCTTTTATAGCTAGTCACATTGCAAACGGACAAAAAGCTTCTTAGCCCAAGAAGGCCCTAATAATTAGGTCTCTGTGCTTGGCTAACAAAGTTATGTTGTTTTCAGGGAGGATGAGCTGTGGGAGAGGCTTCACATCTGCCTGCAAAACATCAGACAGACCTACCCTGGGAGCACAGCCTGTGCATTGCTTCACTGCGCGGTGAAGCACTAGAAAGCCTGGACTTTGTGCTTCTTCCTCCTCCTCTTGGGTGAAGTTCATGAGTCTGTTGTCATTCATTGCCCTTGGGATACCTGAGGTGACGTTGATCTCTGCTCTGCTGCAGACGGGGGTTTTACTGTCCTACCAACCATTAAAATGGTATCTGTAGCCATCACTTCTGGTTGTCAAACTAGTGCAATAAAAGGGAGTACAGTGTAGGACAGTCGTTGCCAAAATCAACCGGGTCTGAGCTGAAACCGAAACACCAATTCACTCTTCATGAGTGAATTCACATTCACACAAGTAGTTTTGTATACTCCCTTGTGATTCCCTTCGGCGTTCATAAGCAGGATTTGGGGAGACAAGTTTCAATGTTATTGCTATTATCATTCTTATAGTTGCTAGAAGAGACCTGTAGAAAAGTCGTGTTTAACCGAGCCCAGGTTGCAGCGTGTAAGGTCAGGACCTGCCCTGGAAGGTTCCCAGCACCACAGCCAGCTGCTGTGGAACAAGGATTAGTTTCCAGCGCAGCCTGGGCAGATCGCTTGAGCCCTTTTCCCAGGCAGATCACCCAGAAGCAGCCTGTTTTCTCTGTGTTTCTCCAGATGGTTGCTCTGCCGCAAACGTCCAGCCTCAACTATTCATTCCACTAGCTGCTGGCACTGTAAATAAAGAAATGTGGGATGTCCACCAAATTTGCACTAGTTAACAGGAAATAAGTATTTTAATTCAAATCTATTGTGAAGTGACTTCTGTGTCTTGGCCTCGTGGTAGTTTCAGTAGAAGACCTTCCTGATGCTATAGATAAAAATTTTGTTGGAGTGGAGGGAGTAATTCTAGTGCTAAAACATATGTTTCTAAGCTCACCGTTGAGCATTTTCATAAGTTTAATCATATCTATTGCATTAAAGAATTTATCCTTTGTAACATACAGTTAAAATCCCCATGGTATAATATAGCAGTAACTTGTACAAATTCATCTGGAAAAGTGCAAGCAATAATTTTTTTGTTTACAGTGTTATCAAATATTTTACATTTTATGGCAGTTTGGGGAAAAGAAAAGCTATTGAATTAGTTTAGAATAATTCCTCATTTGTATTCTCTAAACTGGGCAAACGGTCTTTCACTTCTCCTTTATAAGAGACATTTTATGAGCACTGGGGCTTCACCCACCCACAGCAAGGAAAATAACTAACAATTGTGTTTTAAGGGCTGTGTCACATGCATGTGCGTCGTGTGTGTGAATACTGTACTGTTACAGTTCTCTGGAGAGAAACAGAGCAGTTGTGGATCCTACTTTCTAAGCCCGTCTCCTGGGATGAAAATAAAAGCTCTCTAGTCACCCTTGCTGCTATGTATTGGATGACTTTCTTTTTCTTTGGGGTTTCTTGAGAGTAAGAGGCGCCCAGTTACAATTTTCACACAACCATTCCTTCCCTGAAATTCTTGTATAAAAAATAAGTAGAAATATTAGTTAGAAACAAAATATTTTTTAATACATTCTGATTTCTCTTGTCTGTCAGATATAGCTTGCATTGGCACTCATCTGCCAACAGAATTACTTCTCAAGTCCTAACACTTATTTATTTTAGACTGGGAACTTTTCCAGAGGGAATATACCCTAATTATTGTATATCAGTGGTGGAAATAAAAGCCAAAATTGCCAGAGAAATGAAATTCACACACAGAAGGAATGCAAATATCACAGCTATTCACCTTCTTACTTCTTTTCTATTGTAGAGATATTGTTACTTTGCTTATAGCTTGCATTTTAGGAAAAAAAAATCTGTTTTCCTTGGCAAAGGAGTTATCTGAAGTGGCTTTCTCTTCACCTCTTATGAAAGGGATGTCTTTCATCCATCAACACTTTCTAAATCATCTATTCAGCATTTAATTATTTTAGGTCTGCCTTCTGAAATGAAATTCTGATCTTGCATGAAATGCCATGGGAGTGTCATAACCTAAGCCAAAAGTCCCTGCCGGACATTCACTGCATGGCTGCATGCAGGATGCCAGCGCTGCCCTGTGTGGTTGTAAGCCTCTCTTGGCCTTGGTAACCTTCAACACTGCCTCTATCATTGGTCCCTACAGCTCACTCCCTCAATCCATATCAGTATAGATAGTATAGATCTATAGATCTGTAGGTCTGTATGTCACGATCCATTACCTACATGTAGGATGCTCCAGTACAGCTGTGGTGAATGTCTCTAGACCAGTGATAACCACTGAATACATCGTATTAGTTTAGCTTGTGTTGTCCCAGAATACAAATCCTGTGGAAACCCTCCTTCTGAATTAAACTCCTTCAACTGAATTTTATTTTAAGCAGCATAAGAAATTTAGCATGCACATCTCTGCTTGATTTCCCTGCCACGTTTTAACATTCTTTGGGATTTAGGTCAGTAAATTTTTATTGTTCATGACATTCCTTCTCCTATCTCCTCACTTCTCTTCTGGGATTCCCTTCTAGGCTACTCTCTTCATCTAACCAGGGACTCTGTCTTCCCCTCTGACCTTTGAAGCACAATCTCTTCAGCTACATTTGGTCCATCAATGGGAAAGGGCATTCTTGCCCATAAAACCTCTGTCTTTTAGACTGTTCTCAACGTCTCAGCTTTTGGCAAGCACTTTGATAGCCTGGGTACTTGCTTGGGCCTTTTTAGTTGTTTTGTGTTCCCTACTGGGTATAGCTCTGCACTCTACATTTGCCTCCATCCAGATCCCTGGGACAAAAAGAATCCTTCCAGGTAGTGCACACTCTTAGGCACCCCCTCTGCCTTCTCAGTGTGAAGTCTTAATGACTTCTTTTTCTCCTCTTTACTTTTTTGCATGACAGGATTCTTACAAGCCTTTAGCTATTTTGCTGCTCTTGGAGGGAAGGAATTGTACACTGATTTCTTCAGTGCCATCAGAGCACACTGATACATCAGGGATTGTACCGATTCCCAACCGTGCCAAAACAAGCTTTTGCATCTGGGAACGCCCCCTGGGCTGCAACTGCTTCTTTCCAACATAGACACATCACGGAGGATCACCTCCAAGGCCAAGGATGTGGCAAACATGACTATTCATCATGAAATCTCTCGCCGTGGGAGGTAACGATGGCTGGAGCGCAGCCGCAGGCTCACCAGCACACTGCCTGTCATATGGTCTGGCTCTGGCTCTCCTCAGCCTTGGCCGTGCTTACAGTCATGCTTCACTGTCGCACATGAAGTTGCATCCTGGAAGTGAGAAAGAGAGTAACTGAAAAAGTGCTTGGAATAGACAAAAGTCTGGGATTGGTGTTAGAAGCTACACACACACAACTCTGGCAACCCAGGACGTGCAGCACCTACAGGAGCACGATTCTCTGCAAATGGTGCCCCTCTGTAGCCACTCTTACTCCCATCCTTTTGCCAAAGGAGACTGGAAAAAGAGGGAAGAATAAAGACAGAGTCTACAGTAGTTGTCTCTTTTACATTTTGCTTCTTACACCTTCCTCTGTCTGAAAGAACTGTGACAGGAGGATTCGGTGCAGCCTTGCTCAATAGCACAGCACTTTCTTTACTGGAAATGCATTTTATCTGCCTCAGCTTCAAACACTAATAACCCTCCTAGCCAGCTAGAAATACAGCGTTCGTGTTTAAAAGGCAGATAAAAGCTTTTGCTTTCCTGAAACATCCTTCTAATTATGAACAAACTGGATGACATTTTTCCTTGAAAGTTGCATTTATCTAGATGTTTTGGTTTGAAAGCAGAAAAATGTTCAAGAACCTGATCAAAATTCAGACACCAGTCCACCAGTCATGCAAGTCATCCTCTGGTATGAAGAATTCAAACAGGATTTCTAATCTGACGACTCTGAAATGCAAAAAACCCAGCAGCCTGAAAACCCCCCAGAAGACAGAACCCCCAAGCAGACAGAAACAGCAAGCCTTGCAAATAATTGTTTCCTCTTTGCTCATTTGAAAATTCAATCCAACAGTTCCTCACATGCAACCACTAAACTCTTATTCAAAATCTGCAGGATCATCTATCCAGTTCTGGCCTGCTGTGACACGAACATGCTCCTCTGCCCGTTTGTCTCAGCAGATGCTAACCTCAGTCTAAAACCTTTAGCCGAGCACATTGGCACTAAGAGCTCGCAGGTGCGATGCCGCCGACCCCAGTGCCGTTGCTCCTGGAATGAAGTCGGCCAGATCCCTGCACTGCTTTTCATCTGTTCACATGGCACCCTGCCCGCTGGCAAGGGCTTGTGCCAGGCTTAGTGACTTGTCAGTGCCAAACTCGGAAGGGTTTTGGTGAGCATCCCGTGACATGGATGTAGATAGCTCTGTCCCGTCACAGCCAGCGCTGTATTTGGGCAGCTGGGGCGGGGGCTGTTTGGGCACACAGGCATTGGCGGGACAGCTGTTATCCCACGACAAATACGAGTTTTGGGGGTTACAAAAGGCTTCGTTCACTCTGGGTTTCTTTCCTGCAATATTATCTGGCGAATGGCTACTAAGGCTCAAAGGGAGCCGGGGCAGCGGGGCAGCGTCCGGGAGGGCGCCAGTCCCAGCTCTGCAGGTGACAGCTGGTGGATCCAGGGCCACATCCCATCAGTATGCTGAGATCCATTGCCACCACAGTGTGCCACGGCAAGCTGGTGTGTCACGCTGCTTTCCTAGGTACCTGCCAGCGGGAAATACAGAAAGCTTTTGCTAGACTGATCCTTTGAAACCAGCAGGAAGCTTTGAGATGGCACAGGCGGAGAAAACACTATTACTGGGTGTAAAGCTGATTTCATAAAAGGAAAAGGGGTTGTTGTAGCCTTGCACTGCATGAAACATCTGAAAAAGGACGTAAGGTCTTGACCACCAGTTTGCAACCTGCAACTGCTCAGGCCTAACCTCTGCAGAAGCATAAAAATAAAGTAGTAAATGCCTCACCATGCCCCTCTTCTAATTGAAAATAAGTTCCTTTACAACTAAATGCTTTTTAGCAAGATACACAAAATGCATACGTAGGAGTGTTGTACTGGATGGTGGGTAAGATGTATCTGTATATATTTTCAGACATACAGTAAAACTTTTAAGATTGTCCAACTTTTCCAGACTTGTCCATTTTACATTTGTCGTGGTTTAACCTCCACCACATAGCTGCTCGTGCACCCTGCTTCCCCCGACAAGGGAGAAGAGAGAGAAAAGGAGGGGAAAGGAAAAAAAAAACGTTGTGGGTTAAGATAAAGACAGTTTAATAAAACAGTATCAGAAAAGGAAAATAACACTAATAATAACAATAATAACAATAATAGCAATAATAATGACACAAGACACTCCCACTATCCAGTGAATTGGGACCATCCTGAACCCTAATCACGGATTCCCACCCCCTGGCTAACACCCATTTGTATACTGAGCATGACGTCTATGGTATGGAATATTCCATTGGCCATTCCATTGTTGTGTCTATTCTTCAATGGGAAACTGAAAAAAAGTCCTTGAATAATGTAAACATCACTTAGCAACTAAAAACAATAGGTATTATTGACATTCCTTTCACAGCAATCACTAGAAAGAAAAATTAACTGTTTCCCAGCTGAAACCAGGACAACATTGACGGACAATCAACTAAAGTGTTCGTGTTTGTCTTCTGAAATGTTTTTGTCCTGTGCAGTCAATACTTGGAAACAACTTGCAAAATAGTTATGGGATTGAAAACGTTAGACTGGTTTTTGATTGGCTCAGGAGCAGGATAAAAGCCAACTTGCCAGATAATTTATTTGCAATGAATAATTTAGTCTTAATTATAATCAGCTAAAGTTTTAATCCCCTATATCTTTCACTAATCAACCTCACTTAGCATATGGGGAATCAAGATAAATTCACCCTTTTAATTAGAAAATCAAACGCCTTTATACGCTTGTTGGTTGATGACAAGTCTCATAAAAGCACGTCACCGAACTGCTGATGTTTCAGAAACGCTGTCTTATACAATGCAACTCCTTGATTACATGAGCTGTTTTTAATCATGAGATTAAACTCTGCAAGGATGCCTGATGCCAGCCCAGCAGCACTTCTGATTGTGCCCTTTGACCCCAGCCATCTTTTAGACATCAGCAGTCATAGCTCTGTGGCACCCAGGATGTGCTTTGAAGTGACAAGGCAAAGGTCGCATGGCACCTCATGGCAGGCTCTCATTTTTCAGGCGCCGTTAACGGCCTTGGTGCCTTTTCAGACAGAGATTTAAGATGCTCAGGAGAATATTATCCACTTCTGGTTAAAGAAGCAAAAGAAAAGAGGTTTTATGATATTTTACTACCAAAAATACCAGCTTTTACAGAAGAATCTTCCCCTTGACAGTGTGCTGCTGTATTTTCTTGTGTTTTCTGAGTAGCCAGAAGAGAGAAGGTGTGGTGATTGTTAAAAATATTAGCACAGGAAGGAAAAAGGAGTCCTGGCTCTCAGGATGTAAAAAAGCAAGACAGGGAGTTGCGTGGTTGCTCCAGAAATTCTAACTAAATCAGTATGAAAACACAAGACATATTGAAATGGACAATTTAAAAGTGTTTCCTAGTACTGAAGAAACCACTCTGGGAAGATACACGAGGGTATATACAACAGAGTACATGAGGTCACAAAGGATCCGTTTGGGAGTCTTGAAGACTAGGAGGCTGAGAAGGGTTGGGCAGCACCCAGCCCTATGAGGTCCACCTCTTCACTCCTGCTGCTTTCCATTTTGCCTGTTTGCACCATCTCCAGCTGCAGCTACGCTGCTCAATAAGACAGGCCAGGGAGACTTTCCCTGCCTCTGAGGCTGACCGGCATCCCAGAACTCACCTTTACCAGCCTGACTTTTCTGCCCCTACAAAGCTGCAGAGCGGGCACGCTCAGCGTGTGTGCTGGGGACATGCCACCCCCGGAACAAGCCCAGGCATTTCTCAGAGAGTACCAGGTGTCATGGGCCAGGGGCTGCACCAATAATTGAGTGGTGTGGATGGCTGACCCAGGGCTCAATTCCCTACCCGCCTTGTTTGATCTACCAGTAGACATACAGCCTGAATTTCTGCTGTGGTGTTGTATTGCTAGTATCCTACTAACAGACAAGTTAATGAGATTATGGGAGAAGTGGGGAGAGGACCAATGACAATCCCACCCAACCCTGTAGAGAATAGCTCAAACAGTGGGCAGGTAAGGAAGGAAATGGGTTTTGCAGATAAATTATCTTTCCTATTGGCAAGGCACTTGTACGAGTAAAAGTTCCTCTTCCTTTTCCCCCCATTTCTCTTCCTCTTTTCCTATTCTAAATTAATCAGAGTATGACAAAGGTTGCACCACGGTCACACTTCTCTCCCTCCCCCAAACTGTCCAGCAACCTTTGTTCCTTTTTTGGACTTACAATGAAGACAATATTAATACAGAACAACCCATCTGCTGTCCCAGACCCACAGATGCAGACATCCAGCTTCTTTAAAACTCAAGACCTCAGTCCAAATCAGAAACACTTATTTAGGAAATGGAAAAAAAGTGAGGAATTTTTTACTGCTTTAGGTCCACCCCCAAAAGAGGTGATGTCATCTAGTAGCAGCTCCCTTCAGGCACTTTCTATTTATCTTGGTGTCTCAACCTTCTTAATTTCCAGGTGTCTTTATAAGTGGTTCTTCCCAGTAGTAATATTTCTAATAGATTAAAAAACAAGAGAAAAGAAAATGATATGATTTTCCAATTTTTCTCCAGCTGCGGATCATAGTTAGATACCCATAGCCTAAAGTGTTCATAAATATGATCAATCATTATCCTGATAATGGCACCAATGTACTGTGAATGCTGTCCTGGCTTTTTATTTCTTGAAAACCTGAGCAGTTATCCATCCTTGAAAAAAAAAAAAAAAAAAAAAAAAGAATACAAAGGGTTTCAGGTGTCAAACTCCAGAGTAGTAGCTGAATGTTTCCACTATATTTTTGCCTCATAGTGGTGACATCCATTGCTTTCACCGTCCCCAGGAACCACAAGATGAGGTCACCGTCAGCTCTCAGATGGGAGACCTAAATTACTAGAGTAGAGGTGTTGGGGGTAGCGATGCTGATGACTCATTATGTGGCACATTTCCTTCTGAGTCACGGTTGAATCAGTGCCCCATCAGGATGCTGAGAGGCATCACTAGGGGCTGTCTCCATCTCCTCAAACCAACAAGAAAGCCACTTGTTGACAGTGAGGTTCTTCAGCACTTACTGCCTGACTGAGAGAAACCAGAGAGAAACTGCAAAAGTTTTCTTTAACAGGAGCATCTCCCTCGGAAGGGGCTGTGTTTATTCTCTGCACCATGCTCACATTTCTGCACGTTTCTCATCTTGGCAACTCACAGCAGGGTCCCATAGTCATCAGCTGAATAGAAATCCTGACCCAAGAGCCTGACGTTGTGCGGTAACTTGCAATTACACAGCAGGCACCTTCCACCAGGATTAAGTCCTGGCATGTGCTGAATTTTCCTCTGAGGTTTTTTAGCATTGAAGCTCTGACAGTTAGTTATATTGTGTTATAGATTTTTACATTGAGTCGCTTCAGTGAAATATTTTATATTGGGAAGGACAGTGTAATTCACTGGTGCAGACACCAAGGGTCTATAACCCTGTCTTCCATACACAAGGCTAATTCCTTCACAGGTCTAAGAAAATAAAATTCCACAGCACAACGCTTTGAGGATATAAACACTAAAATGAATATTTTACTGACAGTGAACCAAAATTAACCAATGATGCACAAAAATATGTATTTTAAAGTAATACGTAAAGCCAATGACATCAAGCAACAAAGAATCAATGTTTTTGCAAAAATAGTAGTAAAAGCTTGTAGAAAGAGATAATATTTTGTCAGGCCATCTGCAAAAACTGAAGAAACTTTTAAGCACACAGTATCTCCATCAGCTCTGACAAAGAAGTGTCAAAGACCTGATGCTAGAAACATTAACTTTTGATATAATGTTGTTAGACTGAGATATGAACTGCTTGTCTGACAGCATGTTCATTTAATTCAACTGTATCAGCTGATTTAATAAAAAGTATTATGCCTACCTACATACTTTATAGAAAGAAGTGAAATGTGAGCCATCACATTTCTCATTGTTTGTTTTAAGGGCAGCAATATTAGTTCACATTACTTACGCCGGTAAACTTAGTTTGCTTGACATTCTTTAACTGTGTACCATCTCCATGATAAAATTACTTTTAGGAAACAAAATAAACAGTATTACATTTAAAATCAAAATGAGCAGAAGCACCCTGTCTGCAAAAGTAAGCAATGATTTGATGATACCTAGCCAATGCTTTGTTTTGTAGGTGGATAGCTGACAATGAGAAAATAAGCCGTGAACTCTGTGCTTTAAACTTACAACTTAAGAAATAGTAAAAATAAAATGGAGCACAGCAGAACATGCAGTCTGCTTATGTGAGAGATTTTTAGCATTTTAGAGGTGTGCTACTTCACGTTATTATGTGTCACAATTCAGCAGATTAGGGACCAGGGATTATCCTAGAAAAAGCAGACATGTTATAGCAATTAGTTTTAGCTGTTCAGTGCAGGACCTTCCTGTGGAGTCACTGGGCTAGTAATCAGCATCAAAAATAAATATTTGACATGATGAAATCTTAAGTCAAACTTTTATTTCATCTCATACTTTATTGAAATTGAAATGCTCCCACAAAATACATTTAATGACACTATTTTCCAACAGAACACAGTTTAGCCAAAATGCTTCTGACCAGGTTTTCTCATACTACTTTAAAAAAAATACAGGAATCAGTAATTTCAATATGAGCAACAGCTTACCTTTTTATTCAGTCATTTAGAAACACAGATAAACTGTTAGAGAATACAGTGCATACTATAACCTGAATCTGTGACATATTTCCCTATTATATTACCTTTGAAGTATTCAGTATATTGTTACCTCTTTTTTTCAGTAAGAAAGATGAAAGTAAAACATTTCCAAAATGGGAAATACCCTCTCGGTGGCAATTTGGAATTCATTCACTCCGTTAATAATTGCTTTCAACTTCTTCTGGAGACTCTTGTTTCAGTGACGATTAATGCCCTGCACTTGCGAATAGGACTCGATGACGCTGAGATGTATCACTGAGTAAATAGCCTGATGTGTCCAACCTACGGGAAGATATCTTGCAGGTGTCGTTTACTCATGGTAGTGGTCAATGAAGTAACCACCACAGTGAATCACACACTGAGCTGCAGCACATGGCAATAGATGGGATTTGGGTATCTCCCCAGTAGCACTTTCTGAGCCCTCTAGTGGCCCTCTCTGTGTTTCACTAGCCACCAGGGACACCATGCATATGGTGAGATGGACTTCTCACAGACTGTGGAGCCAGGGGAACCAAATCTATGTTTCCTTCCTGTTACATGGTATGAGCACAGAAAGCGAGGTGTCCCTGTCCTTCGTTTCACATCCTTCTTAACAGCATGTGACAACGTATGGTCACGCAGAAGTGGGATGTTGCCGCTGCCCATCGTAGCCATCCCTGTCTCCTACGGGCTTCCAGGCATTTCAGTAGCTATGGGCACGTTCTCCTTCAAATTACGGTGGGTGTCTATGCTGAGCAGGCATGCAGGTGGCCTCGCTGCTTCCATTTGTGTTTTTTTCCCTTTCAGGAGTGAACCCAGAGGGGTATGCATTGCTGATAGCAGAAGGTGAGTTGGCGGTACAAGCTGAGAAGATATGCGGTGGTTTTGGGCTCCCCAGCTCAGTTCTAAGTCTGAGAGCACATGGCCACTGTCTCTAGCTGCTAAATCACGTCAATTACCTCAAAACGACTCATTTGTCAGTCCTTAATCATTTATGGCCAAATGATTAGTTCTTTTTCATGTTCCCTGGGAGTCTCAAAACCAGAAACAGCCTGAATACTTTTCCCCATGCATGTAAAACAATTTCTGCAACTCCCCGCCCAGTGGGCTATAAATAACTCCAGTCCCCCATGATTGCCACATTATAGTGAGAAACATTAGTGAGATAATTTCAGGCATCCAGCCAGCTCTTAACAGCACTTTACATCCCGTCACACAGATCTCTTCTAGTATCTCCTCATGAAAGTTACCACCACAAAATAAATGCTCACTCTGCTAATGCTGTGACAGCACATGTTACAGCATGGGAATGACGAACATGCACATCCCATCATGCAGCACACTAGATAAACATAGCTAAATTGGGCTGTCCCTGACACGGTCTTTAGGCACCAAAGCTTGGTGGCAACACCTCGGTGCTAGCATGAAAGACCTTTGACGAGCCCAGGTTCAGGGCGTCAGTGAAGGTTCAGCAAAGATGAAGCAGAGCTTAGAAGTATGAAAATGGAAAATGTCATCTGTCATGTTGGATTTAAGGGTCCATTTACCAAGTGAGAACACAGAGCATGGGTGACTGAGTGGCGGTGTGACATCCTGGGAGGACACGAGCTGAAATTCATGGTCTCTGACTTCCCCACTCACTGCTGCCCAACCTCACCAGCTCCAGATACATGTGGTGAGTAGGAGGTGGCACTATTCTTTGCCGAGTCCTGGGACAAAGTATCCATCCACATCTGACCCAGGACATCCTTCCTGGTCCAAAAATAGAGGCGAATCCTCCATGGTTCAGCACCTGCATGGCACAGAGAAAGCTGAGCTCTCCATCTCCTCTCTAGCTCTGCACATCAACCAGGACTTTTTTTTTTTTCCTATTAAGGCATGTAAAAGTGAATGGTACAAACACTTCATAGTAATACACACATCTTTTCCAGCAAAAAGCACATAGCT
Source organism: Stercorarius parasiticus (assembly GCA_013396915.1). Classification (NCBI taxonomy): domain Eukaryota; kingdom Metazoa; phylum Chordata; class Aves; order Charadriiformes; family Stercorariidae; genus Stercorarius; species Stercorarius parasiticus. The sequence goes on from VWZL01002766.1 coordinate 732,098, forward strand.
AAGCTCTTTGCCTTCCCACAGTCCTTGGCTTTTTCACTTTATTCTGTCCTTTTCTGTCTTTTTAAAAGGGGAAAAGAAAGAAAATGGAGGGTTTTCTCCCTTTCTCTTCACTTTAACTCCCAGTTTTTTTCCAATAAGAATCTTGTCAATAAAAATTTAACCAATCTCTTCTTAATTTTTTGAGGTTCTTCACCAGAAGAAACATCCAACTACAACATACAAAGCAAAAGAACGTCTAACTACTTTAGATGAAGTAGTTCATCCCACAAACAAAATGAAATAGTCACAAATGTTAACACATTTTAACAGATATGACATACAGTGATGTATTTTCATGAAAAAATAAAAGACCTTTGAAATACGAGATAAACAAAATCACAGGATATTGGTGAACACAACAGCTTGTTAAAAACAAAGAAAAAGTTAGACTAAATATGCATATCTTCAAAACATGATTACATTTTTCTGCTGTGTTGTTGTTAGTATTTTGCAAACTGTAGGAAATTACTTGACTAAGTCACATAAAACTTAGGGAAGTTTGAAAATCCAGGGTATTACTCAGGGGATTTTATTTGATCATGCCTTGCTTTGCTTCAAAATGATTTTCTACTTCAGTGGACTTTGTGGAAGCAAGAGCTTTATGGTGCATATCTGTATCTTGGTTCTGAATTTCACACTAACCACTGCAATTATATACTGCGATATCAATATGCATAATCTGCTCTCTCTAAGGTGAACATATTCATCTTAAAGTAAACTTCACTAATAAGTGATCTGAGAAAACTCTTGTACAGGAGAACTCGCTTTTTGAGCCGTCTGGAACAGTATGTGATTAAATGCAGCTGAAGGGATGATATCAAAGTTAATACAGGCCTAGGAAGTTTTTGGCTGGATTTCATTGCAGAAGAAAGCGGTGGAGCAGTGATGGAGTTTGGATGAGTGGGGAGAGTGAGAGTGTGGGATCCAACTAAATAGCCTTTAAAATTGTAAAAGCAGCTGTGACTCAGGGATTTTGTCTGCAAGAATTTGGGCAGACGGTCCACGTTTATTATAATTACTCTGACCTGCTCAATATATTGTGCAAGGAATTACTTGTCAACATTTTATACTTCATAGACTCTTTTCGTAAAAACATAGATTTCAGCTCATTCAAAAGACTGACAAAAGTCTTTTAAAAAGTTTTGCAAGTACATGATTAGTGTTGCTTTTGGAAAAAAAAAAATCTGTAAATGCAGTGTTGCATCCTCACTTTAGATGTGGCTGGTTTTACAAACAAATTTTATTTAAGAAACTCTAGGCAGGAATGGCAGCAAACAACCCTCATAAAATATAAAAAAATAATTTTCCCTCTAAATTATGCATACAAATCACACCACAGTACATAGTGTTCTTGCATGTTTAATGAAAATAAAAATTTCAGCAAGTTCCAGATACAACTGGTGAATAAAATATAGGTATTTTCACACATCCATCTACTCAGATCCATGAACGCTATAGGCTACACGTATAGAGCACCTGCAGCTATACTGTTGTTGAATGTCCAAGGTGATTACAGGACAGACAGGCTTTTCCAACCCATTATGTACAGTACTCAGCGTATTATATTGGAGATGTTCCTCCGAATAGGAATACATTAGCTTAAGTGGTCTGACTGAAACACAACATTACCGAAGTGGCTTTCCGCATCTGCAGTCAGTTGTGCTCTGCCACAGCATAGGTATGGAGCTCCTACATAATGAGGAATTCCCGATACCTCCACAAGACTATAAGGAGCTGACAAGACAGAGCATCTGCTGCTCGCACTAGACTTCTTTTTTCTCTTCTGGAGAGGAACAGGCACCAACAGAGGGTAATATTTCTTACCTAATCAGGTCAGATAAATCAAACTCTGTAGACGTTTACTTCATTACTTTGGCTAGAAAAGGGAGTCAGCTGCCTTAGACTGCATGCCTAATTTTTAAGTGACTAAAGCCAGGTGAGACGGATCCCACTTTCAGTTATTCATGGAAGGACTGATTCAGCCAGGCCATTTCTAGCCCATCAAAACCTGGGTTCTGAGGTTAAAATGGTTATCTGAGGTTCCTCTACGGGAAGTGGGGAAATGGAGATGCCCAGGAAGATGGAGATGCTCTACAGCATCGGGGCTGAACCACCCGCAGGGGCCTGGGTAGCTCCCCATCATCCCAAGCAACAAGTCTAGACTATCACGTATTTCTCATCCTGAAAAGCTTAAGTAAGAGAAAATCTACTCAAAGCTGCAGATTTCAGAAAGTATAAGACAAGCATTAGGAAGTACCAAACAGATCACTGGAGTCTGCCAAGCGAATTACAGTGTTTGCCTGCCTGTGGCAAAGCCTGATCAGCAAGGTACCCACATCCCTGCGCTTTTTTTTGTCATGAAAGCAATTCCCTCTAGGTTTCTTTTAACTCAAAACACCTTTGTGTTTTGTTACGGTTCATTTTGTGCCCTGTGACTCTCCAGGCCTGATTCAAACCCTATGAAGTTAAAAAACCCGGCACCTCCAAATCTGGGCTTTGCCTTCTCTATCAATAAGGTTCTTGGGTATAAGAGGGCAGAGCAGTTGCTGTGGAGAGTCTAACCTCCAGGAGCAAGCAAGAGGATGTTGAATCCACATCACTTCTTTTCTCCTACGCTCATAAAATCTCACATATTTTTCTGTCATATTAGCACATTCATCTAATCTTCCTTGGCTACATTCTGAAATGCAGTATAAAAAAACCCCATTTCAATAAGAGTAACAAAATGCTCATTTTGCAACTGTGAAGTTCTTTGTCATTCCACTGATGGAGCTTTATTGTTGCGTACTAATCCCTTTTTTATTTCAGTAACTTCTCAGTACTTGGATGTTTCATATTTTTATCCTAGAACTCTCCCAAAAAGGGAGAAAGAAAAGAAGAAGTAAAACCCAGTTTCCTAGAGATCTCCCACAAATTGTCTTTCCAAGATTATCGCATTAGCATAGCAGATTAGCTTGATAGATTGAATATAATGCGCTCTCATTTTAGCTAATGCTGCTTTACTGAAGGGGCTAACAAACTTAATTCTATCCAGGGCAGGATTACCTGGCAGAGTAACTGAGTAATTTTGTGTGCTTACAGACAGGATGAAGCAGATTGACTCATTTATTTGCTCGATTTGCATTACTTTGTCGGAAATTACTTATCCCTGGACTGTCGTTGTCAAGAAGCTGTGGTGATCTCTCACCTCCCGGAGGGGTTTTGCCACTGGGTCCATCAGATGAAGGCTTGTCCTCAAGCAAAAACATGTGTTTTAACAACATCTCTGGCCACGGTCCCTCGTTGCCAGCACTTGCCTGCCTCTGGGCAGAGCAGGATGGCTGCTGGCAGGACAGCGGTCCTGAGAAGCTGAAACGCTCGCCCAGGAGCTTCCCCAGATGACAGGGCACTTGCCTTCCCCATGCTGGGCTCATCGCATGGCTTCTGAGCACCCAGGGTAGGTATTTTTACCTTTTACCTGCTTTGTTGAATGATGGCAACCCCCCTGGGGCAAGGGCCAAACCGCTTCTTGGTTTGTCCTGTGGCTGTTGGACTTTACGGTCAGTGGGCAGCCTCCCAGCACGGACGTCCTGCGGTCGCTCCGGGAGGTATCGCACTGTCTGGGTAACCTCACATTTGTTCTGCAGTGGACAGTTACAGGTTAGCAGGCACGTACCGAGGCTGGGTCAAGGCACAAGAGCCAAATCCATCTGGGCAGCAATAGCAACACCGTCATTGGGTGAGTGTCAGGGCTATAGTTGTCCCAACCCGTAGTAAAGCAGAAGGCAGTGCGTGGGTAACCTTTCCCTAAAAAGCTAACTCCAGACCTTCTCATCTCTTTAATTATATGGTTGCTACCAACAGTTTAAACAAACAACTCTTTTTTTTTTTTTTCCTTTTTTTTTTAATATGCTCACCATTGCTGTGACCGTGCTGTGGAGCCTCAGGCACATCAAAGGCGCTCTTTGCTAGCAGAGACTGGAGTGGCCATAGCAGGGCTTCTTTGAAGAAGAAATGCTAGTGGTGAACAATTTTCGTAGCTTGCTCCTGGCTTCAGACAATCTCCACAGTGTTAAAAACCAAAAGAGGACATGAAAGAGGGAAGATTCAGGCCAGAAGAAGAGACTAATGGGAGATCAAATGACGTATCCTGAGAAAGTCCTGTATGTGGGGCTGAGGATAAGTGACGAAAGGAGTCTCATTCTCAGAGAGTTTAAATTATTAATGTCCTTGTAAAGAAGCCGCTGTAAGGTCTTTTCTACTCTCAACTATAGTGAAAAACATGTCAAATGCAAGAAAATACTGAAGAACAAAATAATGATGGCAATCAGTGTGGGATGGCACAGAAATCTCACTGGGAAGGAAGGAAATTCTTAATTGAGAGCTAAGTCTTATAACACCTAAACCTTGTTCTCTGGTACTTTTGTCCATGGACTTTAAATCGCTTTACCAAGGAGCCTAAGTTCCCCTATTTTACTGAGGAGGGAGCTGGAAGAAGTTAGAGACAAGTCTTTGGACAGGTGATCACTAGTTCTGTTTGACGTCTCTGCAGACTGGCTCTTAAAAATTGTGGAGGACCACAAACACCTTCTGATTAACTTGTTTTGGAAAAGCTTGAGTGGGACCGGCATGACCAAATTCACCCCAAGTAACAGGAGAGGAGCGTGAAATGACAAGTGTATTTCACAGTTCAGCTTGGCACCCCTCCCTAGGGAATAAGTGCTAGACATTAGTTCTAGTTGAGCCATTTTGACAAAAAAACAAGAGCTAACATATGCAATGGCAAAACTAAGAATCTAAATAAATGTTGCAATCCAACTCTGTTAGTTTGTGTGTTCCCAAAATAGCCTGCCCTACAATAATAACGCTGCTACATTTCTATAACTGACAGTGGGAACAGATTTGAAGCGTAACCATTTTTGAAACAATTTGATGTTCCTATGCTTTGTCCTCACTCCCTTTCTGAGCTGCCCGACAGCTCTTTGGGAAGTGGGATGCATAACCTATGGGATGCACGACCTGGAGACCATGCAATAAGGGTGTTTGTCAGGTTCCTGGAGCCAGACCAAAACCACACAGAGCATGAGCATGTGTCCTGTACAACACACTCACTAGTTCAACCTTGCTTAAAAAGGACTAATGAATTAACTCTGCACCATGTTCAGGTCCGATCACATGTTGTCTCTCTGTGCTGCTTCTAGTTTCTACCAGATCAGGTGATGCCTGTGTTCCCACAGCCAGGCTGGAAGCATGAACTTTCATAGAATCACAGAATCGCAGAATCATAGAATCTTCATGGTTGGAAAGGACCTTCGAGATCATCCAGTCCAACCATACACACACAAAACCCCCCCTCTACAATCCCTGTCACTAGAGCGTGCCCTGAAGTGCCAAATCTAGATGTTTCTTAAATACCTCTAGGGATGGTGACTCAACCATCTCCCTGGGCAGGCTGTTCCAGTGCCTGA
>VWZL01002766.1:738029-893687 GCA_013396915.1 Stercorarius parasiticus
TTTCACCCCATTAATCACAACTCTCTGGGCACGGCCATCCGGCCAGTTTTTAACCCAGCGAAGAGTACATTTGTCTATGCCATGATTCGCCAGCTTCTCCAGGAGAATGCTGTGGGGGATGGTTCTGTCGTGTGGCTGGGTTAACCCACCTCCAGCCTGCGGACATGCCTGGACCAGGCTGAAGTTGTTCTCCTCCAGGCTTCAACATTAATCTGGTATTAATGAATGAGGGATGCCAAACTCAATGACTTCTGCAGGCCAGCTTAAAGGACTAAGCACTGGTGAAAGAGTTGTGTCCAACCCTGAGAGGCTGCCTCTGGAAGCCTTTGGTTCAACTTAAACACACACACTTCCTTTTTCAAATGCCATTTTGTTCTCGTGAAGGTTGCGGTACCGACAACCAGCTTTGCTCAGCAATAAACCCTGCATGAAGAGTGCAAAATACGCTGCCCCGGCAGTCTGCCTAAAGCCTATTTTGCTGAGATTTGCCTTAAAGAGGAGGGACAGAAGTCTCCATGCCCTTCAAGGTGATGGAGGCATCCCTGGCACAAGGACTGTGAGACCTGCCCAGGAGAAGGGTGGACCCAGCGGTAGGGAGGCAGGCGCCTGGGCAGAGGGAGGGGACTCAGGGACCAGAGCTGCGGGAGCAGCTGGAGGCTGAGGAAAGAGGTACGCTTTCCAGAATCCTGTTGCAAACATCATAATGGATAAGGCAAAGCCTGTCCTAGACTGGCCCAGACAATGTACAGATCACACATGTCAAACAGTTCTACTTCCTTACATCAAGACTGTAAAACAAAACCAAAGGTACACTTTGCTTTTCGGAGTTGTAACCTCTGGGTTGCTCTATGTTGATTTTTCCTATTGGAAGAAACTCCCTCAGCTCCTGTGAGTTTCTCCTCACAAGTATTCTTTTAAAAGAGGAAAGAAAGCTTATGCACGGAATTATTTTTTAACTTTATGTATGGTGACTTATTAAAATCATTGAGAATTTCCTGTGACCGTTAATAAATGGAATAGTTTCTATGCTCTTATTCATGTACACAGTTTATCTTCTTGGAGTACTATGTTGTTGCAGGATGTTCCCAGGATCAAAGTCCAGCCAGTACAAAGACACTATCTGATCAGCTCCACGCTGCTAGCGATTGAAATAATAGAAATTTAATACTACAGGAAAAGAATGCAGCAGTTCCTGCTGTAAAACTTATTTCATAACGCTGGCTGACATATATGGCCTTTTAAATGCCGGTTAGCATACCATCGTATACTAGTTGATTCCAGCTGCTGCAAGTAACCCGATACCTCATGGTCAGGAGCAGTTCCAAGAATAATGCAAATATTGCCAGATGCTGTTCGTCCATATGAGGAGAAGTGTTCCTCCGTCCTTCCGCATCAGCCGGGTTTATGCCTCTTCCTTCTAAGACAACCTTTTTTTTCCTTATCCATTCATCAGTCTGCATTATATCCATTCATTGTGGGTTTTTGATTCACTTGTCCAGGGGAATGCTCTGATCTCCCACGGTTTGGGAAGAGAGTGAGCCTCACTTTCAAATTTCCTAAGGTGAAAATGTATCACCTTCATCTACAAATGTAGTTCCTATTGACAGCAATGAATACATTTCCACACAGCATATTGTTCCATTATTATTCCTGAAAAGATGTATGCACCTATGTAAAAATAGAGATGGGGAGGGATTTTTTTGCAAATGTAACAGATCCCCATATACCATCAATATGATCAGAAGGAAAGAGAGTACTTTTGATTAAAAGACAAAAACGTGACAGTGGTCTGGGTTGAAATTAATACTTAAACCAGCCAATTTTTATTTCTTTCTACCATCTCCAATATCTTGTATTTTTCATTCTCTTCTTTCTCTACTAACAGTAGATACACATGGCAATATTTCCAATGTAACTGGATACCCAAAGGCCATGGAAAGAAAAAATATGATTAGCTGTTTCATCTGTATATACATATTTTCTCCGACTTTTTAAAGATTTTTCCCAAGACTTTGATTTATTATCTGTTCATAAAACACCTTTCCAAGTTATTTGGGATGGGGATAAAAAAAGGTATAGAAAGCCAACAATATGAAATTAAAAACACGGATGAAGATTTTTCTCGCAAGTAATTCGATGCTGGAGGAGCCTTCTCAAAACCAAGAAAAGTTTGGTGAATGCATTTTCTGTATACCCACAGAAATGGCTTTCTTGCTTCAGTGTATTTTTGAAAATCATATAACAGCTTTTTAAAATTAGCTTTAAATTTAATTTTAGTGAAACTCTGTCTTTCGTCTTTGAATTTACCATCAGTTTTTGGGATACCTGTTTTACTGGAGGTGTTTTCACTGATTTTCATATTTGGAGAGTTTCACTTATATAATATTGCTTTTTGGGGGGGAAAAAGAGGCAGTTGACCTCTGCAAATGACCCTGTTAAGTTTTATGAATGTGGCCTATTCTGTAAGCATTAAGTGAAAGAAATATTGCATGCAATACTCAGACAGGAACTTTTGAGGACAGTACCATGAAACTCTGCCAGTCAGGAAACTCATAAAGTAGCTGTCTCAGCCATACGAACCGACTTCACTCAAAACCTAAGACTGGTTTATCTGGAGATGTTAGGCCAGCATCGATCTGTCCACTTCTGGGTTGCCAAACATAACCCACCTCAGAGAGCAAATGGCAGAAGACACTTGAAAAATGTGACTGGAAGTTTCTACTGGCGACTGCAATTTAGCTCTTCTGTGAATCCTGTCATCCTTTCAATCTGATATACCGTCAATCACAGGAGAGGACAAGAAGCAGAGAGCACCAGAGTACTACGTCCACGCAGTGCCTAAGTCCTATTTACCAATGACTTAAGCATTCAATTTTTTTCCCTGCAATAACATCCTTTCTGTGGTACCTGTTTTTCATGGAAGATTCCAACACAAACTGAATTTCTTTAATTCCTGCTAGTTTTGATTTTCTATGTCTATCAGGTTTCAGTCCAAAATATTACTTTTAGATGCACTATTAAGTGACCTTTGACGCAATGCTGACATCTTGCCTTGAAGGAGCAGACTCAAGGTTTTCATACCAAGACCTGGTTTCTGATGTTGCTTTCTGAGATAAAATAGTATGTGTTCTCCTCTCATGAGTGAAAAAAATCCACAAATTATTTTAACTTTTAATTTAGACTTATAAGAAGTAAGTAAAAAGAAGACAGAAGTTATCTGTATACGAGGCTGTGACCAACACCACCAGCGTGGGGAGCATCATGAAAAAAAAAAAGCCCTGACTTTGATCTATTGTTGTAGCCTTTTTTCTTTTTTCGCAAGAAAGATATTATATTTTTGACAGTTTTATTGAATATTCTGTGAGTTAATTTGTTGAATATATGAATATTCTGCAAGTAAACAGTTCAAAATTTTAAGGGCTGAGTCTATCCTAAGGCATATAAGGACATCTTAGGTCAATGGCTCAGATTCATCTCACCTATTTCAGGGCCTGGGCATGCTCTGTCATCAATAAAGCATATAGGCATCTTCCAGTTGGCTAATTAGTCCACTGAAATCTCTCTGTTGACTGGAAAGGAAATCAGGGTGAATACATGCTTCACTTAATTAGATGCCTCATTTCAGCAAGATGCAGGAAGTGCCAGCAAGCTTGAAGTTATAAACCCGAGAGCAGAATTTGGCACTGCATGTGTATGGTATTAAACCATAAGACAGGCATCCAAATTCATTCAGCAGAAAACCTCACATTACTTAAAGTGCTAATTAAATTGCATGTTGAAGTAACATATCTCTACCACTACAAGGGAAAGGTTTATAATGTTGTTCTGTGAGGATGGGTAAGTATAGACAGCCTTATGTGTAGGATTCCCTAATAATCATAACAAATGACACTAAAAAGCAGTATCTTTTTGTTGCGACATTAAACTTAGTGAAGCTGTCAAGCCGCTCACTGCATTGAAAGGTCATGTCTTACTGCAGCAGCATTTGGACACAGATCAAACAGCTCCACAAGTAGCACAGTGAGAAGCTTCAATTTACAAGTCTTAATTCGCAAGAAGTCAGAATTAGAACCATCCCTTATCAACGATCTGTCCAGTCCTTGCTTAAAGCTAAAATAATCTTTTGTGCTCCGATTAAATTCTAAGAACTGTAGATTACTGATCTCTTCACTGCTACATGCCTCTTTTCTTGTTCTAACCTCCTTATCCTTACATTTTTCTCTCATAGCTCTTGTGAGGACACCCATGTCATTTGGGCTAAGGAGGTATTTGCATCAGTATTACATCTATGTGCTTTCATTCTCTTCCATCTTATCTAGGCAACCAAGAGCACTATGTAGTGCTTAGGGCCAGATGCTTGTATCACCTGAACTAGGTGCTCTGTATGACCTTAACTCTTGGAGCACATAAAAACAGTCAGTACGATCACCTCTACAGGAAGGCTGTATTTGTTTTTTGAAAGTATGCAAGAACCTGGCCTCCGGGCTTATACAAGATGCGCACGTAAAGCCAATTTTGATGTAATGATGATTTGACAAATGTAGACTCCTGCTGATAGAGCTGCTAATTACATTCTGCAACTGTACTGTTAGATCAGAGGGATTAATATATGACATTCATAAAAATTCCTATTTTGATGGATATCATGTGCATTAATTTCATAATTCTTCATACATCTCCATAGCCCACTGAAACAAGGAATTACTGGTTCACCAAGGACGTATAAAATAGCACCAGTGTTTAGGAGGATCGATCCCTCTAAGTTCCTGCCATCATTGCTGTTGCTTCTTATTTTTCTTCGGTATTTACATTTTCGGTGCAAGAGTAGGATTTCAAATCTTTTGCTGTGAAAGCTAATGCAGCGCTTCTTAACGGCAAATAGGTGGCAAGAACAAATGTAGACGCAACACCTGAACTGAGAATTCAAACAATCTGACACCAAGCCATTCCTTAATTGCAAGAACCAGCTCCGAAAGGAACAGGATAATCCAGGTTATACGTCCCTTTACTGCTTAGTCTTTCAAATGGAATTAGCAGCAAGGATGCATTTCTTGATCATTTTTGTGATGCACCTAAACGTTCCTGGGGAATTATGCTGCCAGGACCAAAAAGTCACTTGCAAGCATCAGTTAATAAAGACCTGGGTGAATTTTGGTGAACTGCCTGCAGAGAGCTGAACGATTCTGTAAATCTCAAAAATCCCCCAAGACAACCAGACTGCGAGGAACTTTGTTTAAAAAATCATGGAAAGTTTCCAAGTGCTTAAGCTTATGGAATGTATACTTCAACTTCCTTGCTGCTGTACTTCTGATGCAAGCTATCATTAGTGATCTGTCTGGTTGAGACTCCAGACTCCAACATTCCTTCAAGACAGCTTCTCATTTTTCTAAAATCCAGCTCCTAGTCCTGTAAAGACAATTTAAGGTGTAGCAGATGCCACTGGCTCCAGGATGAGAGTGTTTTTTTACAGGACAGACACATGACCTGATTCCCCTTTCCCTCAAGATCACCATGTAGATGGTGAGTAGTTTTACTGGAGTTAGAGGAAACCTGTAAGCGCAGGGCTGATCCAAGTCAGCGGGGAAACCAAGGTTCCGCAGATGAGTCATTTTTCACATTAATTGTGAAGACTTTGAGTCTGAAAGTTGCCTCCCTGATGTCACGCATCACCCAGCAGGCTCAGGCAGGGACGATGCCGAGGTGGAGGCAGAGGTTTCAGAATGACACCTTCACCAAATCGCAGTCTCCTCAAAGAAATGTGATCCTTAAAGAATGAATACTGAATCTCTTTAGAAATGATCTTGCTTATTTATTTGCCAGCTTTTCCGTTTTCCCAGATGTCTCCAATTCAAAAGCTTTCTGCCCAGGGAAATCAAGAGCTTCATAGTATGGGACCGTCTCTTAGCTGGTCTTAGCTAGATGCTAAGTTGGGCATAGTGGACATATGGCCATAGTTGGACACTATGGACATAGTTTAAGCTAAGAAATTTGGAAGTCAACATAAGGGGCACATGAAGGGATAATCCCTCAGTTTTTCCTTTGAGATCCTAAAAGGCTGTTTGGCAAGTCTCCCACAGGACTGCAGCAGCTGGGCAGGCAGCCTGTGGACAGCAAACATGACATATTAGGGAAACAATTCATCTTCATTCCAGATTATCTGCCATTAGTCACTGTGTACACGTTCGCAGTAATTAATCCTCTTTCTTGCTGAAGGCCTGGTTCGCTGCGATGTAACACAGATTTCTCCATCTGCCTTTGCTGCCATCAGCAGCTTTGCTTGGGCTTTCTCCTCATCACGCTCTTCCTTCTCTCCTCCTGATGCAGGGTGCAAAAGAAGCAGTGGAAATTCAAATATTATCACGCAGGTATATCTCTTGGATAAGGTAAATTTATAGTCATCCAGTTGCAAAAATCTGTTAGAGATGATGTAATTTGTTTCTGTATCCCATGGTATATTGATACATCAGACAAAAATATGAACTGTGCAGGCATCTTTCATTACAAAAGAAGCCTTTAAAAACCTATATAGTGAGAGATCAAAGTACATGACTTTCTCCCTGTTTTTGTTCAGGTGAGTAAATCTATTTTACGTTCAGGCATATGCAATGGTGGAAGGTGGGTTTGGATCAAACCCTCCACCTAAACACTTTAAAATAATTCAGACAAATTGATTTTGCTTATATTTTGTATTCCAGGTAAGCCATGTGCCCCACAGACGTGACATGCAAGGACAATTTTTACAATGCTTGGGGTTCTTTATACATATTTATTGCTAGTATAGCCAGCGTATTAATAATAATAATTTAGGATTGGGGATTTGTTGTCTTGACATTATTTATTTGGTTGCTTTTTTGTAAACTGAGATGGAAAACATTTTTTAAATGAAAAATTTATGAAAAAATGGTATTCGGTCCACAGGTTTATTTCATTTGTACTATTTTTAAGCCAAAATTTGAAGTTTTGTTTCCACACATTTTAGTGGAAAACATTCTAGAACTAATGTATGATTAGAGTAAAATACACATCTATGGACTAATTATTTATGTACATAGTTCAAACTATGATTGCCAAAAATGGGGTAGCCTCTTTCAAAATTAGCAAGACCCAGTAATTCCTGTGAGCTGAATACAATTAGCTCAAAGTTACTGCTACAGCAAATAGTCTTAAAAGCATTACAGCTGAATGGTTGGATGTGTCCAGAATATAGACAAGGAGGTCCACGCAATTAGAGATTCCAGCTTTTCCTTTAATAGCCTCAGTAGCATTTGCATAATTAAGCAAAGTGGCTGTAATACTAAGGAATGCCAACTGGGGAGAGATCTCTCCGAAATTATGCCCTCCCCTATTTGTGCCACATGATACCATTTTACACACACCGGCTTAGATTTAGTCAACCCAAAGAACAGCTTTATGATGATGTCCACCACCATTACTTGGTTAATTATAAAGCTAATATAGAGGTATGCAGATGCTGCCTTGGTGTCTGCAATGTCAGTGAGATGTATTTTTGCAGTTAAGGGAAGCGCACGTTGCGGTTTTGCATTTCCTAGTCTTATCTTCCCAGAACATACCTTTTCTGACAACTTCCATTTTTTTTGGTCTCCAAATACTACCTTATACTTTGGTTAAATAATGATCCTAAATTAACTGATGTTAAGCTTTTTAGCCTAACTGTTCTTGTTTTACTACGCAAGCATAAAACTGTGAGCCAATTTCATCTGTCCTCAAATATCTTTTTCCCAAATGGTTTCAGCTTTGTTAGAAAGGGAAAACAGCTTGAAACATCTTAAAAATGAATGGGCGGGGGCGNNNGGGTGTCCTGCATTTTTTTGGGGTGGTTTTGCAAGTAAACTGAAAAATCAACCTGTTTTACAAAGATTCCCATAAGTCACAAAAGAAGGAATCATTTTAGTATTTGTTAAACAAGCAACTTAAGGGAGACAAAGCAAAATATTTAAAACATTGAAAGAAAATCGGTGAACCTAGCCTTTCTTCTGTTTATCTGTAGTTCAGTCAAGTGGATTACTTGTAATTATGCTGAAGATGCTCAGATACCTGGGGTTTAACTGGTATGGGCTTTAGAAGGAACCTCCCTCATGCTTCTTTCCCTGTCTGGGAGATGCTCGCTACAAACAGCCACACAGTATGGTTAAAATATTGTTTAAACTGAGCTGCCTTTGTAGGGCAACAAAAACAAGTGCACAAAGCAAGGCACAGTGAGAACAGCCAAGCGTAAGTCAGCTTCTGCGTCTGAAGCTTGCGGATCATATGGTGCATGACCCAGTTCACCACCCTTGAACTCAGATTTGCTCCACTGCCACTAAAAAGTCTTCGGCTATGTTACTATTGTTTTCTTCTGGCTGGAGTGTGGGAGGAAAACATTTTAGTGCAAGATTAAATTGTCTCCAGATGGCTAAAATGGACTCTCAGATGAAACTCCTGTTTGAGTTCCCATAATCTCAAATCTCAGGCTCCATAGTGTGCTCTTCTTTGGCCTCCGCAAACCCAGTCTTACACCCAGGTAGAGCAGGGCTGCAGAGAGCGCTCTCCTTGCCGATCTCCTCAGTGGCATTCCCCTTCCCTCCCTCTTCACCAGCACAGGGTGCTTGTCCTCGCTGGTGCACCTCCTCAGCGGTTATTCCCCTTCCCTACCTCTACTGCTCCCTATGCCCTGACAAACTTTCAGACAATCATAGAATCACAGAATGGTTCGGGTTAGAAGGGACCTTAAAGATCATCTAGTTCCAACCCCCCTGCCATGGGCAGGGACACCTCCCACTAGACCAGGCTGCTCAAAGCCCCATTCAGGCCGGCCTTGAACACTTCCAGGGATGGGGCATCCACAACTTCTCTGGGCAACCCGTTCCAGTACCTCACCACCCTCACAGTAAAGAATTTCTTCCTAATATCTAATCTAATAATCTTCCTAATAATCTAAATCTACCCTCTTCCAGTTCAAAACCGTTACCCCGTGTCCTACCATTACACTCCCTGATAAAGAGTCCCTCCCCATCCTTCCTGTAGGCCCCTTTTAGGTACTGGAAGGTTGCTATAAGGTCTCCCCGGAGCCTTCTCTTCTCCAGGCTGAACAACTCCAACTCTCTCAGCCTGTCCTCATAGCATAGGTGCTCCAGCCCTCTGATCATCTTCGTGGCCCTCCTCTGGACCCGTTCCAACAGGTCCATGTCCTTCTTTTGTTGAGGACTGGATGCAGTACCCCAGGTGGGGTCTCGCCAGAGCAGAGTAGAGGGGCAGAATCACCTCCCTCAACCTGCTGGCCATACTTCTCTCTCATTAGGTATTTCTGCTTTATCTTGACCCATGATGTTAAACTCTGTAATGAATTTTCAAACCAGGTCCTTCACATGTACTTCCCTTCTTAGAGGATGCTCCCTGTAACCACCTACAGAGCTACCTCGTCATCCTTTTACGGTCCCTTCCTTAACTCCCTCCCCGACCACCTTGCTTTGATAGTAGTAAAAGACTTGGCAGCAGCCAGGTTGCAGATGTGCTGTAGCTCACTGCTTCTCTGCAGAGGAAAACCAGAAGAAACCTTTTGCAGAAGAAACCTTCCTCACAGAGGAGGGCTTCAGAGAACGCTTGTTTTTCACCTGGAGCTACATGAAGATTTATAGTTTATCCACTGGTGATGGCTCTGTTCGGAGTCAGGAATATCCTGCCTAAATGTACCAGGAATCAGCTCATTCCCACTGCTTCTGGGGGACAGCCAGGGACCCCTTCTTCTGTCTCCCGAGGTCGGTCAGCGCACAGGCACGCTGCCTGGGCATCACATGAGCTCTCTGAAGCAGTCACACATATTTCTTGGACGATAACCGCTTGTGAATAATGGATCACTGCAGCGAGGCATGCTGATGATCTATTATTCAAATGACAGCAATACCCAAAAAAGAAAAAGCCATGCTTGGATTCTGTATAATCACAGGATAGCAATCAACCTCTGAACGCACAGGTGGCTGCTTCCCTGGCACCACAAGTCTGGCAGAAGAATGCCAGGCTTGCAACCCTTAATTAGTACTTAATAAACTGAAAAGGTGTAATTTACACTTCTCATTTACCTCTAGGAGAGAGACGTATTCTTCTTGCTGCCCCTGCGTCTTTCCGGGCTTCAGGCCTTCCTGTTTTCCCTCTGCTCTCAGCAGCGAGGGAGAGAAAATACAATGGCATCTTTAAGCTGAGCAAGACCGATCATTTATTATGATTGGTGGCACAGTTCTTGCAGCTAGCTAGCAAAGCCAAAATCACATGTCTTTTTACATATAACACTCAGCTAAATCGATTCAGGGGCTGTATTTTAGGGAAATGCGCAGTGCGGCGAAAGCAGCGTCCTCCGATGGTACAGACAAGGAGTCCCCCACTGGCGCGAGCCTCCGCTTGGCTGCATTTAGCCTGACGAGAACACGGTCTGTACACACTTTATGTAATTATTTCAAGTTGCTACATCTATCCAGAGAAATACAGCCCCATGGCTAGGGGGGAAGTTATGTTCTAGTTGTTAAGTAAAAACTGAGGACCTGGGACTTCCAGTCTGACGCAGGCTGTGCTAGTCGCCCTTTCTGTAGTTTTAGGAGATCTGGCAACATGTATGTCTCCTCTCTTTAAAAGGGAGGTTGTACATATAAAAGGAGACCGTGCACACATATGCATCTCTGCAGTCCCTCATCAATGTCAGGAAACTCAGTTAGTTCAGTGCCTGGGATCGTAAATCGTAGCTCACAACCTCGCTGTACAATGGGACATCGGCCACTGAGCAAGCGGCATCAAAAAAAATATGTCTTCAGCCACAGACTGCAAAAAGGCTTTAAACTGTGTCTTCCTGTCCAGTGAAAGTACGAGAGAGGGTTTATCATTCGTGGAACAAAAAAGAGAAGTCACTAAACGTAATTGCAAGAAAATTAATGCGGAGAGTGGGTTTATAATAAAAAACATATGAAAGCTTAAGAACAACATAGAAATGTTCTTTTTGTCCCAGAACAGACATTTTCTGAAAAACTATTTCAAAATACACTTATTCTGATCCTGTAATAATTCAACCTCTTTTGAGAAATTAATCCATCCACTTATATCTCTAAACACCCTCTTTTACTCAGCCTTAAAAGTGCTTTAGAATTAACTATCATTAAGCTTTTCAGCCTTGTCATTCTCCTCGTGTTATCATGTAAGCATAAAACTGCCGTGCCCTTTCGGCTGACCTCAAATAAATGAAGACATATTATGGATAAAGACCCAGAAAACCACTGTTAAATCTCTCGTTGACTTCAGCAGCGCCAAGGTTTCATCCAGATGTTCTTCTCTAATACAGCACCTTTCTGAAGCTATGAAGGTGCTTGATTATAGGTAGCGGAGAGCATGCTGGCAACCTCCAGCTGAGGTGCCAATCCTTGCACGGTGGATTTCAGCCTACTGGCAATGGATTTGCGTTTCTTGGTTGCCTTTTAACCCATAGGTACCTGTGGACAGAAGACTGAAAGCCTGGTCCCTGCTGGAATGGCACAGACCCGTATCTGAATGGCAGGTTCAGCAAACAACAAGACCTGGTAGCGTGCAGCTGCAAAACCCTGTAGGGCAGGCTTTGTACACCACAGAAAGGGATCTGGAGACATCTTTTCCTGGTATTACTACTTCCCTACATGCCTGTGGCATCTTCAAAAGCCACGGTGTCATTTAAGGGCGTAAGTCTCCTTAGGTTTCACTCTTGAAAGTCTTGAAACATCTCCAAGCATTGCACAGAGGTTTCTTCCCCATTAGTTGCCAGAATTTGGTACATCAAAAAGGAATGTTGAAGTTGAAATTATTCACATATTGAAAGGTGTCTGGGCTGATACCTGCCTTTCATAGGTTGACGCTGATCCTTTTGCAACGCCTCCGAGATCCGAGTGCTGGCTAAAGCAGATAGGCCTATTTTTCTGGGAACACAGCTGTCCTGTCTGAGCCTATGAAACACTAAACCACAGGCAGTTTTGTATAAAAACTGAACAAAAGAAAACAAAAAAGGGCTAGGATGCCTTTCAAAGAGCTTTGCACCATTCTGTGGTACCCAGATACCACACTCTGCAGGATCCACTGCTGATCCCACTGTGCCCGCCGAGGGGAGTCATCGCTGGATCCCAGGGCTGGGTGAAGAATTTAGGGGTTTTACGCTGGGTCTAGTGATGGGAAACCGCCTCCAGTCTACAACAGCCACAGAGGTATAGTGGCTAATGCAGCACAGGAGGCAGCTTTACAAAACACAACTGTTTGGTGATCACAGGAGGAAATCTTTAATATGGGCCTTTTACCTTGATGGGAGAGAAAGAAAACTCCAGGCTTCAGCTTCCAAATACTGAACTGAGATAAAAGAAAGACGGCTTCAGGGAAGTGAGCATTAATCAATTTGCAATGCATTTCATTATTTAAAAAATTAATTCTCTTTCTGCTAAATTAAGCTGTATCAGTAGCTCAATTTAATTCTGGCTGTTGTAGTGAAATCCATCCTCATTGTCTGATCACTCTCCTGCCCTGCAATGGGAACCATTCTGTGGGGCAAATCTTTGGTCTAAAAAAAAAAGTAAGCAAATATAAATACTTTGGGTATGTCCATTTCATTTAGAAACCCATTACCTTCAGGAAAATAACTGAGTTTTGATCCATGACGCATTTGAAGAATGGGGTGACATATTCATGCTAGTGGTTTGCATCTGTGGAATGACTTACACAGGCATGTCGATTTTTAGATAATTTGACTTTGGAGATATTTTCCTCTTTTTTACAGCTCAAGATGACTCTTTTTCTTTTTTTCCTTTTTTTTTTTTTTTTTTTTTTTTTTTNGTCATTCCATATCTTCCAGGACTTTTAAACATATATTAGAAGTTTTTTGTTCCAGAATTGCCTTTTAGCTGATGGACAAAGTTTAACAATATTTGTTAAACTCATCTCAGCCCATTAAGCTTTGAAAGCAATAAAGTATAAGGCTGTGATTTGAATTAAATAAACATCTGAGAGATTGCTTTCAGTGAATGCCAAGATATTTATTCTAAATAAATAATGAGCCCAATTGATTTATATTTCCAATGCTTTCTGCTTCAGGAAAAAATGTTATTGCTCTCAATCAGGCAAGTAGTTACTAGTTTAAAATGTAAAAGTAATCAGTAAAAACCAAAAAAAAATTATTTTCATTTATGTAGAGTAACAGAAAATGTTTTTTCTCCTAATATTCTTTGGAAAGTTTATATTTCATTAAATATTCCTAGTTTGGAATATTCATCTGCTTTTGACTGGCAACATTACTTACTCCCACCTGGGATCTTTCACACAGGAGTCACCTCAGGATGGTGTGAGGAGGAGAACTGCCTTTACAGAATCCTGTACAAAAAAATCCCAGACTTCAGCACAAATCAAAAAACAATGTTGAGAAGGACTCAAGTAGGGAAATGATTGCAGTGGTAACTCCATTCCTGGCAAATCAGGTGTGTTTGTGCAAAAGATACTCTTAACATCCAGAGAAAGTGGAGGGTGGTGTTAAGAAGGGATGGGACCTTCCCTTCCCTGTCCAGGAATTTCCACATTTAAAAAAAAAAGGGGGAAGTCTCTTTTGGTGGTTCTGTGAGCCGTCCTTATGAGAAGGCATCGAGGCTGTTGTTTCTGTGGATGTTTCTCACTGCATAAATTAGGCCCAGTGTCCATACTAGGACAGTACCTGAGTATTTGGGCATCTTGAAGGCACAGATCATCCCAAAGCCACTCTGAGGGAGAAGATGCAAACAGGCAAGTGATGGCCAAGTGCCACAGGGTTTTACTTCCATGATAATACCAGCTCAAACGTTTCCATCATACTTCAGCCACCCACTCCTGCTCCCCATCACCTTCTCAGCTGTGCCTCCCCACCTGCTTTTAGAGTAAAACCGTATCAGTTAATTGATATGAGACAAAAGTATGAAAAGGGGGAAGGCTTTGTTTTCCACCTAGACCAGTTCCCTGGTAGGACTCATGGCTCAGCCCCACAAACAGTAGCAGCATGGACACTGTTGGGGCATGTTGTGGCAGGAGAGCCTGCAGCTGACACTGGGGCTGAGGAACATGTAGGAGCGATCAAGCACCGTACTTGACATCCGCATTTCTCGGACTGCACTGAGACTCTCCTTGCTGGAAGCTAAATAGCCTCAATTTGGGTCATTGAAAATCTAGTGAACATCTGTGCACCACAGTCTGCTGTGGTTTAATGAGGTATTTTACACACTTACCTCTAGTTACTGCAGATTAATTTCCTGAGGATCTGCGTGAAGTTATTTTGGAAAGGCAGCCCCCGAGCGCTCTTGTACGTGCAGTGCTGCTCCCCAGGATGCCCCAAAGCCCCGCAGCAGGGCAGGAGCTGCCCCCCATCCTCTCCCCCAGCCCCAGGGTGCCCTTCCTTCTCCTGCCACGGGGCCCAACGGCACAGGAGCCAAGAGGGCAATCCTAGGGCATTGCTGGGGATGGGATTTCCATCCCTTCATCTCAGATTGTTCTCCCATCAGGGGACAGAGAGCCTGGCACAGCCAAAAGGCAAGTTTCTGGCCTGGGTACAACCCAGCTCATTGCAATTTATAATGGAGCTTCCTTGAAATTACTTTGTTGTAACTTTGTCAGTACCAAATGAATTCGCCATAATTAGTGCATTCAGTGTGAATCCCAGTGGAAGCAATAATGATTTCCAGTTTATTCAAAAAGGTTGCTATTTTCCCTGACAAAAAATGATGACCTAAAAATATCTGATGTATTTCTCATTACTTTAGTGACTGTAATGATATGTTTGGAAGAAACACCAATTTTCCTGTCTACTGCTTTTGACACAACAACGATTAGTCATAAGCAATGAAAAAAAATACTTGCATTAGTTAAGAAGTAGTGAGAAATACACAAATGTTTCTGTATTCATAACTTCTGCAATATTATTTAGTTACATTATTCTGACTCAATTTGTAGGAACAGGGATTTGGAAAATATGCTCTGTAAAAATTCAAACATGTTGATTGTAAAGAGGTAAAATAATTGTATTTCACCAGAATAGTCCTCCCAGAGGAAAGATACTTTGGTAGCACCCAGGTATCCCATCATGTAATGAAAATAAGAATGCAGTTGTCAGTGTTTGTCTCCTTACAGAGAATGTAATCACATCACATTATCTCTGTGTCTTGTCACTAGTTTTGGTTGCTATATCTGTAGTTATTCAAGTAAATATATTTTAAAATGTTCTCTTTAATAATTTATTTTATCAGTCTTTATTGGCATGCTTGTTGGTCACTTCTTTTATTCATCTGTTTGATAAATATGAACAACTATTATGAAAATGATCACTACTGATATTTCAGAAATTCAGAAAATCTTCACTAGCACAACTTTACTGTATCAATTTTTGCCTTTATTTTCCCCTTCTTTACTCTTCCCAAGTCCTTTTCCCTCCAGACATTGCTCTTTCAGCTATTGTCTTCACACGTGGTATCTTACACTTGTTTTCCAGTGTTGCAGCACTTTCTGTGCATCTGTCTTCATAAATAATGCATGGGGGAAGACTCTACAATTTCTCTGTCAGCCCTTATCCGGAGGGTAGGTTCATTCTCCCAGCACCGACAGGTGAGTCATTGACACACACCACCCTTGTCATACAGACTGGTTCTCTCAGAGTGAGCTGCATCTTTCTCAGCTTCTCCTAGCGCTATGTGCTTGTTATACAATTATGAATTTACTGCCTGTTAAACATAAATCTGACGTGGTTTCGAAGGGGCCCTTTTCGAAGGGTTTCGTGGTGACTCCCGGGGCCACGATGTATACTCTCAATGAAGGTAAGATGGTGGCTGAGGTGTGGGGCTCTGTGAAGATCCAAGCCTATTTTGCTCCTCCATGTGGACTTGGAGACCTCTCGTGTAATGATGGGACATGGGTTAGGCTACACATGCTATCTCCCACTCGGATAAGAGAAATCCCGAGCCTGGCTGCATCCAGGCAGAATATTAATCTGAGCATGAGCTACAGCTACGTGGGTAGAAGACACATGGTAATGGTCCCACTGCATGCAGCTCTGATGAGAAGTAAGGTCTGGCTCACATAAAAGTTAAAAGGAAATTTGCCTCTTGCTCAATGCAAAACCAGGTTCTACCACAGCATGAGGCTATTTCTCCATTTGTTTCTTTTTCTTTCGAAGTTGGATAGTTTCCCTCCCCCACTTCTTCATTTCTTACTATTTCTGGTAGACTGAGAAATCTCGTTCTGGTAATTTTTATATCTTGAACGCTGAAGAAAACGGTTTTGTTCCATTACTGCTCACCTTGCAGAATTTGAGTTTCTGCTGTGCATTTTGCCTTCCAGTTTCCAATTACACACAAAGATACACTATTAAAATGTAGAATAACTTCCACTACTTGCACTTTTCTAAGCCCTGCTGCTTATAGAAGTGATTTAAATAGCATCAGCTAGACAACTCAGTCTTATTATTTTCTACAGATAATGGGGATCATCTGTTTTTAATGAAGCTTAATTCATCCACCCCGTTTTCCTTGTTGAGTTCCCTCAGCAACAGCCCCCAAACAACAAGCAAATAAGGATGGAAACTTTTTTTAAATGATTTGACATTAGCACAGCCCGAGCTCTCCAGGACAGAGGCTACGTGAATCCTGCCATGGCAAGACAAGCCCTCTTTGACTCATTTTCTTTACAAAAGCCCCTCTGAGAGTGTCTTGTCACTGACACGTGGATGGCCAATGAGTCCCACCAGAGCCAACATCTACGGCGCTGCAGCTTCACCCACTGACTCTCTCCTATGAAAACAGGGAGATAGTATCTGACCCACTGGGACCCTTTCTCAGAGGGTTCCGGGGTGGGGGACAGGCTTTAAATAACACCAGAGTTAGGAAAAATCACTAAAGTGGAGAACTGCCTGCACATTTCCTCCCTGGGGTAGGGTTCGAAATGCTTCATGAAATAAGCATCACACTCAGTTACTGGTGAAGAGCTGAGTTGTTCAAAACTCGTTTTGTTTTACTCACAGAATTGCTAGCTTCTGACATGGAGCAGATATGTCTGATTATAGATCATGAAATGAACGTATATGAATGTTTCCAGGCCTCCTGAGCCCCTCCCTCAGCTTATAAAGCCCTTTGAAGTTAAAGAAAAAACAACCCTCTAATTATCTTTTAAAAAACCCTTATGAACAAGGGGCCTTACCGTCAGAGAGGAAATTTCACCCATCATCTATTCTTTGCTGGTATTCCCATGTAAAATCTTTGTCTACACCCTTTATAAAGCGTCTTCCCTCTGGGTGACTTCTGAAAGTCTTCAAGTGAAGGTTCATCTGTACCCGGAGCCTGGGAGAACATGCTTTTTCTCTTTGAGTTCCTTGGTTTTACTGTGGGCCCTCCTGAAATACTTGGTTTAAGAAATGTAATGAGAAAAATCTTACATTTATTAAGTTCATTGACAGTTCAGACTATAAGGGAAGATGGCCTGGGTTCACACAATAAACACGCCAGGCCCCAAATCTGGTTTGTACACCATGAGAGACAGAAGCGCTTGGGCAAGAGCTCTCTGTTGGTGCTAACTTCAGGCCTGATGCAAACAGTGCAAATCATTTAGCAGGTGCTAAATAAGTTCCAGGTGCTCAGAGATACGTCTGATCACAGAGAGAAGAGTGATTTCTGGGGGTAAACGAGTGCTCTCAAATCCATAAGCTGCCACTGCTGCGGATACTAATGTTATTTCTCACTAATTTGGAAAATCAGGTCAGCTGTGTAAATCCTTCATGATCAGTGCATCCAAATTTGAAAATCATAGACCTAAGTAACAAGACACGCAGACTCTGTGGGGGTCACCAGCCATGCTCAAGAAGCCCACTGGGCTTCAAAAGGCAGTAGTAGAATTATCAGTCCTCCTGAGGGAGGACGGAGGTGGCTTTGTGGATGGGGTAGAGCTGTCCCATTCCCTTGTATGTCAGAGCGTTTGAGGCTAATTCTGAAATTTTACAGTGGCTGCACTCTCTCCTGATCCTGCGGGCAGCACAACGGACCCCAGGGACACCCCAGGTGAGGGGGGACATGGTTTGGCTTCCTGTGCCACTCCCCATGCTGCTGCAGAGCCGTGCTGGCCATGTCTTAGCTGTAAATGAGGGAACTTGGTGGTTGCCATAAATTACGTTGCCAGCCCCAGGGGCTGTTCCAGCGGTGCTGAGCCGCCGCCACCACCTCGAAGTGAACGCCAAAATGGAACCCCCAGCCCAGGGGGCTACGAGCAGGCAGATGCAGAAGCTGCATGTCCCCAGGGGACTTCCTGATGCTGGAGAAATCCTCGGAGAGGCAGATGAACCGTGTTAAGGGCTGATTTGCATGTCAGTCCCTCATACCACTACTTCAAAGCTAATGATCTGGTTCTTAGCATCTTTGAAAATATCAGTTGCTACCGAAAATAATAAACAGAAGTTGTGTGCAGCCCAAGCAGCTAATGCCCATAAAAAGATCACATAGCAAAAAAGGGATTGCCAAGGAAAAGGATACACCCATTCAAAGCTCTCGGCAATAGCTAAATTCCTGACTGATTGGCTTAAAATTAGCCCCAAAGGCAGCTGAGAGCAGCTCCATACATCCCATGTCACATGTCAAAATTTCATTGTCTGACACTGAAATGGCTCATAAATTGCGAGGCAGTGAAAGAGCACACCAAGCAGAGGACCGTTAATTGTGTACTAGAAGAAATAACCTTTTTAACAAGCAAGTTTGCAGGGGCTACCGTAACCAGAAGGGGAAAAAAAAGCACCCTTTGTGTTGTCTGTCCTTGGAACTATTTGCCTTCATCTGTCCTTCCCTCAGAAATCTCTGCGTTTCCTTCACAGTGTGATGTTGAATTCTCTTTAATTCTGGAATCTTGAATTCTGGAAGGCCTGTGTTCGGTTTGATAAAGCGGAAGGTACAGACTCCTCCGCTTTGCTGAGCAAAGCACCGACAGCTGCATCGGCCTCTGACCAAGCGCCCTGCCATAAGCAGGCATATGCTATACAAAGCATTTTTCATTTGCTAGGGCAACAGCACTTTTGCTGTTCAAGGTTTTCATTAACAGGCCTCAAGATATCCATATCTGCTGGGTCTGCTGGACCAAGGATGCATTGAGGATTATGTCATGCGCGGGTCAGGTGTCTCCCTAGGAAAATAAAGGTTCTCTCTGAACGATGAAAAGGAATAGATTGTCCACCGTGTCTTTATGCATACTTGTGTCTGTATATCATGTATAATATTATAATACCTGTTTTTTGCAGACTGAGGTGTTGAGTCTGTAAGTGCCTATGCATCTCCATGGGAGGAGGACAGCTGATGTAACCATGACTAACTTACATGTCAAAAACGAGGCGTGTGCGTGCTTGTAAACTCGAAACACAGAAGAACAACCCCCCACACACACACACACACTCTCAGGCAGGAGTAAAAGCCTGAGGACATTTCAGGATTGACAGCATGCCAGACTCTCCTGAGAGCTGGTTGGTGGAGGGTTTGTTTTTTTGAAACTTGTAAAACAAGAATTCCCAGAAGGCGGCCGGTCTGCAGGCAATTAGGAGGAACCTGCAGTACCTCTACGTGGGGTGCTCCGCTCGTACCGAGGCAGCAGGTAGCCATGTGGGCATGGGTCTTGTCACACATGCCGGTGCAAGCGGGACAATGGGATCATACGGAATAGCTGCCCGAGCTTCTGCTGCGCGGCCCCAGTGGAGGGTTTTCAGCATCATTTTTGTGCGTGGGCCAGCCAAGGGGGTCCACACCTCCATGCCGTCCCTGGGAGGAGCGTCTTGTTACATTTGGAAAAAAGAAACCTCTGTCTCCTAGCAGCCTTTAAAACTCCACACACACACCCCCCCAGGTCATTAAGACCCAATAAAACTGTTAGCACCTCCTCAAATATCCTATTTTCTCACAGCATCTTTCAGGTGTGCTGTACGTGCTTTCCTGTTTAGTACATGCAGGATACGTTTTAAGAGCCTCATGAATTATTTTGGGTAAAGCAAGAGGAAGCAAAAAACTCCTGGCTTCTGAGGGATGTTAATGTGGCAGCAGCTCCACAAATGGGTATCCTGGACCTCAGCCCGATCCTCTGTCCTTCCCAATCTCCTTTCCACTTCGGTATGATTCCCAGGCAGGCGGTCGGAGCGTGGGATGGGGGGGGCTTGCTGGGGCAGCTGCCCGAGCAGGGAGATGCCTGGGGAGGCTGGGGGGGAGCCGGCGCTGAGTGCTTGCCTTGAGGCTGGAGGGGGTCCCCGGGGTCTCCCGCCCTACTTGGCACAGAGCTCGGGTACAACGGGAGATGGGAAATGGAAAGACCAGAGAGTGTTCAGAAATATGAACAAAGGATGTTAGGAAAAAATGCAGCATGCACAAAGAGGACATCCAGGGGCAGCTTTCGCAGCAGGCAAAGGAAGGTCCTCTAGGTGGGAGCTCATCAGCTTTATCAGGTTACACACCTGTATTCCTCAGGGTTTGTTTCACTTTTGCAAACTCTGGGGTTTGTTCTGAGCTTTATTGCTCCAAAGGGCCAGCTTTTTACAAAACTCATTCTAGCATTGTTCCAATATGAGAACTTTTTCCTTTCTTTCCTTGGCGCTGCAAAGACCTGCATAAATTTAATTACATCTATTTACTTTGCATTAGCATATCCCTTCTCCCTTGTCAAATCACCATGCATTCGTTCCTCAGTTTAGGATTTCTTGTGTTTCAGAAATTAGCACAGAAAAGATCATACTTGCAGGGTGGAAAGGGCATTAGAGCTACCTTAAAAAAACTTAGTTTCTCACACAAATACATTTTAGAATCATAGAATCATTTAGGTTGGAAAGGACCTTTAAGATCATCGAGTCCAACTATCAACTTAGCACTGCCAAGTCCACCACTAAACCATGTCCCTCAGCACTACATCTACATGTATTTTAAATACCTCCAGGGATGGTGACTCAATCTCTTCCCTGGGCAGCCTGTTCCAATGCTTGACAATGCTTTTTGCAGATATTTTTCTCTTTCTGAAAACTTTCTGGGTTTTCTGACTTGCAAATTAAATGTTTTCACTAACAAGTATGGATTTGGGTGGTTTTGTTAAAAAAAAAGAAGAAAAAAGTGGCATAGTTTTTTATTCCTTTTCCCCAAACCTGTTGAAACGATTGGGGTAATAAGCTACCTAGGCACTTGGCTTGCACCAGTCCCAATGGGAATAAGATATCTAAGAGTAAGACATCTAAATAGCCTAACTAATTGCCTCCTGACAAAGAGGCTTTATGGAATAAGCCGTTCAGCCCACACAATTGTCTTCCTTACCTTCAGAGAATACCATTACAGCTATCAAAGGGCTCCTAGGTCTGGCAGAAGCTAAGGGTTGATTGAGGATAGAGGGATTGCTGAATATCTTGGTTTTCATGGATAGATCTGATGTGAATCTCTGCTCTCCACAAGCTTTTATGTACAGAATTAATCACGTTAAAGATGGAACAGCAAATGCAATACTGGTACTTTCCACAGGGCCAGCATAACTGTGATAATGTGTACTTTCTCCTCTTTCCTCACTGACAGAATAATGTTGGCATACTAAAACTGCTACAAATAGCAGCACATATTCTGGCTGGGTATAAATGCCCCTTCTCTGAAGAGGTTGCCTTGCCTCAGCAGCTAACCCAGGATCCCATTAGTTAATCCAGTGTTCATTTTCGGAGGCCGTCTGGGAGATGAAAGTGGGAGCAGGCACCATCTCCTCATACAGCACAGAAGTCCTCGTTGAAGGCAGGTGCCAGGGGATGGTGAGAGCAAGGTCTGGGAAGACCCCAAACCTCCACTGCAACATAAAATCTCTGCATCATCATCTCCAGGGGAGAGGGAGCTCAGGGCTGGAGCGGTCGCAGTCTGGGGCTGCCAGGGGCTAGCGGGGAACCCACGTATATGGGCTGGATCCCCTGCCTGATGGGGATATTTTGTTTTCTGCTAGGTTGTCCCAGTCCTTAGAGCAAGGGCTGGGCTCACGCTTGAGGCTTGGGACAGTGTGCAACAGCAGGACAACCAAAGTCACTGCAAAAGCTGCGCTGAGTAGAGGTATGGGCAAGAAGCATGGCTGGGAGTTGGACAAGAGGAACAGAGAGCACACCAGACCAGAGGACACGTCAAAAGCATGGTCAGACATTACAGGTAGAGAAGACAAGGAGCTCACACTGGACCAGGTGCTGGAGCAAAGCAAGGTCAGAAGCAGGAGCCAGGGTAAAACAGGAAGAAACAAGGCTTCAAACTTAGCCAGAAAGAGCTGCAGTGATTGTCTCCTCCTGTGTCTGAGTGAGGACAAACCTGGGGCCGCAGGTGGATGTCAGGTTTATTGGGCCCTCAGATCCATGAGGATAAAGGGGGGCCAGGCTGGCAGTCACTGGAGGCAGGGAATGAGTGGACCCAACACTGCCAGGGAAAAATAAAAGGATAACACCATCCCACTGAAGGCATATTTAAAAATATAATATGGCTCTGAAAACCACAGCTAAACAATGTGTTGTTTTAGCTAATTACATATTAAGAACCTTATTCCCAGGGAGAAGTAGAGCCTAGTTTAAATTAGGCTATCACATTGCCTGATAATTAAGAGATTTGCTACAGTAACAACAACACAACTACCCCAAAACAGCATTGTAAAAATAACTATGTGAAAAATCTTTGACTTTCTGTTAAGGTCATTAATTAGAGGAGTTATGTCACAAATATTCTGTTAAACCAGCGGTAGTGTAAACTGAGAAGCAGCAACTGCTGGTGAGCAGATAGGACAGAGACTTTACATTGTATGAAAGGAGGGAATATTACATGCAGACTATAAAAACACATCAACATGTTAATCATTGTGCACCTCATGTATTTTCAGTAATCTTAAACTGATATGTGTACGATATAGCTAGAATCACTATTGACTCCAACAGTTTCAAATGAGAGACATCAGACAGCTAAATCCTGTGTGGACATGGGGTGGAGGGATTCACTGTCAGTGAATCTTGTCCTATTACCACCACCTTTCATTTCATTCCCTTTGCTCTCCCATCCTGGAATATATCAACACCTTTTTTTTCAATCTATGAAACCATGGGCATGACAGGCACCAAAGGCCATTCCAGGGCTGCTTTTCATTCCTCTTTGGCTTATTTCTGGACCCCTTTTGGGGAGGATGAGGGTCCCAACAGTGCTGTCTGAGAACACATTACCTGTTCTTTCTGTGTGATGGACAGAAACCTGCCCCTCTGCCTGCGCTGACCTCTTCCAGCACTGACCACCACAAACTTACTGTGGAAGTAAGTCCTTTTATTGCTTACAATTTTACTGTCCTTGCATGTAAATATCGTTCCGTTCCTTTGTTACAAAAAACAGTCAAGAGAACAGATTGATCTGTGTTATATCCATCATAATCAATCAAATTCTCACTACATTGTCTTTCTCCTGAAGACAACCATTCCCTGGTTTTGCATTCTCCTTGTTAAATGTAAGTCTCGCCAAATCTCTGACTTTGTTTTTCTTTCTTGGGTCTTTTCTGAGTTACGTTCTTTCTTGAGATGAGGAACAGTATTGAAGAAAACATTCCAGATACGTTATTTATATGTATACACACATACATTCTGTTTGTACAACTCACTTCAGTAGTTTCTATCTCTATTTAATGACTTTTTATGAGTATTGTCAGCATTAATGCATGATGTTCACCGCTGCTGTACACTTCACTGACACTCAGAAATTCTTACCGTGTTTTCCACAGACCCAGCCTAGAAACCAGCAACATGTGAATATATGACTTTTTTTTTCTAACATCCACACCTGTTATATCTAATCAAATAAAAACCTCTGACTTCAATTACATACATATTGCCCAATATATAAATCTATTTAAATTGTTTAAGCAAGTTTCTTATAATTTCCCTTGACTTTTACTAATCAGAATTACTTAGAATCAAAGTTCCTCAGTTTATACAACAGGCGCAGCAGGAGGTTGTGAATGTAAGATCTGCTCTGCATGGGACCCTAAGTTGTTACCTTTGTGCCGATGAAGGGCTATGTGCCATATGCACCGTATTTCTAGTTCTCTAATGCTGACGTACATCTGTGTTTTAAATTGGAGGATATGTGTGAGAAGGAAAACAGGACTTTTAGGGAAAAGAGCTTCCTATATGCATGAAAAAGAGAGAGGAGTTGAGAAGCCGGAAAGAAGAGGAGTAGAAAGAAAAGTGGGCAGTGGATTAGTGGATTTTTCAGATGAGGGAGTCACTTACCCTAACACCATACTGTCCTCAGGAGATGTGTTCACACAGGCAGTGGTCAGGACAGTTGGTCCACTGGGCCAGCGCTGCTGGGAGCAGCAAGCCGTGATGCTGCAAGGCAGGCAGGCTTTGTGTTGGGACTGGTTCATTTTGAGCCCCGCGCGTGAACAATTGCCACAATCACAGACGAACTGGTGGATGGCTAGTTACAGTGACAGGGCAAAAAAAGCCATGGGAGATGCTTAGCATTTGGGTGTGAGCTACCAGCTTGGTTCCCTCTGTGCATTCCTTGAGGTGACTTTGGATGCATGCACTCAGTGACGTATGCTTTTGATCTACACCCTGTGCCTTTGGGAAGACACACATAAACTGACTATAGCCACCTAAAATGTGGCCATCTGAGTCCTATACTTCAGGTCTTCTCACCAACCCCTATGGGAGGCACAGCCAGACCACGCTCTGCAGGGGGCTTCACTTCTGCAGCAACCTCAGAAGAGGCCAATGGAGGCAACAAATACCCTTGGTAAGCAGCAAGACAAGGATTACTACAGAGGGGTGACAGCCTGAGGCCCTTAGCTGGGCCATTTCTTGAGTGCCCTCAAGAGTCAATAGGGAGGGAGGCAAGTCCATCCTCCCCCATGGCTATGTGTGAAGCATCTCTGTTGCAGCACCCACATTTGCTGCCTGACATTGGGTAATGCGAATATTCTCCTTTTTCACGAACATCCCAAAGACACACCTGCCTGCTTACTGTATACCAGCTGTCCTCTCTTTCTGCTATTTGAGCTGTGTCCCATTCTTTCTTTTTTTTGCTTTTCACCTATGACATGTACTTCAAGTCCTCCAAATTTATCTTCTTTGAAGAACATGGTCCTAGTAGCTTTCACAAAACACTTGCGGCGTGGGTTATAGGTTTTGACTATATGCACCCAAAAGCTACCCAGGAAGCTAACAATATTGAAAAATTAATTACTTTGTACTGGAAGGAGTTCTGCACCTCAGGGATTGTCATCAGGACGGATGG
The DNA here is from genome assembly GCA_013396915.1 of Stercorarius parasiticus. NCBI lineage: Eukaryota > Metazoa > Chordata > Aves > Charadriiformes > Stercorariidae > Stercorarius > Stercorarius parasiticus. Next base: position 763,310 of record VWZL01002766.1, read on the forward strand.
AGCAGAGGATTCATTTCAGAGGAGAGACATAACCTGGGGCTCTCAATGCAATTCCTACAGACGTGTCGTTCAAACACGAGTTTGTCAGACCAACTTCCTTGTGTAAATACCAACTTCATCATATTAATTACACTGTAAAATTCATATGCACTCACTCAATATTTGCAAATGATCTGCTTGCAGCAGCATCCTTCTTTTTTTTGTCTTTCTGAACTGCACATGCACACTTTGCGGCCCATAAGAAAGTGTACGATAAAAAGAAGTTTAAATACCAGCTGACCCAAGCCTGTACACATTTGGAGAGAGCTGCAATTTACCCAGCTGAATTCATTTCCCAACAATATATTTAAGGGTAGAATGTAATTTCAAGGTCTAACGGCTGATGAAGTTAACATGCACGTGGGAGAAACAAAAGGTGCTGTCACTGCGGCAGATGGTTCCAGCGCAGATCCATTCACATGCATTCCCGTGCTGAGGTGATTCTCCCCAAAACTATGACATACTCAGCCACGTTTTCTGGGGAGCACAGGGGCTGCAGGGGGAACTGGGGGGTGCAGTGGGGCGCGGGGAGGAGTGTGGGGAGGAGATGAGGGGGCAAAGGCGCTGGGAGCCAGTGGCAGAGGGACAAGGGGAGCAAAGTGGAGAGAAGGGTGTTCGGGCAGAGGGTCAGGACACAGAAAACACCCTTTTCTTCATGGCTAGGAAGAGAAAAGAGTCAAGGAGCAAGAGCAGGGGGGTGTGAGAAGACAGGGCAACGAAGCTGGTGAGGGGTCTGGAGAACAAGTCTTATGAGGAGCGGCTGAGGGAGCTGGGGTTGTTTAGCCTGGAGAAAAGGAGGCTGAGGGGAGACCTTATCACTCTCTACAACTACCTGAAAGGAGGCTGTAGAGAGGTGGGGGTCGGACTCTTCTCCCAAGTAACAGGCAATAGGACAAGAGGAAATGGCCTCAAGTTGTGCCAGGGGAGGTTCAGATTGAATATTAGGAAAAATTTTTACACTGAAAGGGTTATTAAGCATTGGAAGAGGCTGCCCAGGGGAGTGGTTGAGTCACCATCCCTGGAGGTATTTAAAAGATGGGTAGACGTGGTGCTTAACAGTATGGTTTAGTGACGGTTTTTGTCAGTGTTAGGTTGACGGTTGGATTAGATGATCTGAAAGGTCTCTTCCAACCTAGGTGATTCTATGATTCTAACTGCTGGTACTAGTCCATGGTTCTGCTCCTGCAGCAAGGACAGCCCCCAGATGACACCCGAATGACTCCACTCAGCCTGGAGAGGCACCATCACTTGATGGCCTTGCTGCAATAAAGCCGTTTACCCTTTTGGGGATACCAGCTGGCTCCTCATTGCCACAACCTGGATGAAGACCAGTTTAAAAACTGAGGTCTTTTTTTTTTATGCTTTTTCCTCATGAGAACTCCTGTTGTCGCTTGCAATTAAAGCTGGGAGCTGAGCAAATGCCGAGGCAAAAGGAAGCAGTTACTTAAAGTATTCTCTACAAGAGAGCTGGAAACATACATTTTGGTCTGTTCTAGCCCAAACAATCCTAATTTTGCTAAGTTGAGCATCAAGAGCTTTCAGATTTGCCAAAGCAAATCTCTTATCTTTGTGTACTTGTCAAGAATGGGAATTTAGTTTTTAAAGAGGAGTTCAATTTGGATTTAGTAAAGAAAATAAAACCAGCATTGAAACATCAGGGAAAGCTGCACTTCAGTTTTGAAGAGGCCAGAAATACGAAGGGCCAAATCCATGTTGGGGTGTTGGGACAGATCCGAAAGGAGACCCTGATGTGTGAAGAACATGGCACCTTAACACCAAACCCTGATCTGCTCAGCTGAACTCTGCAGCACCTTGTCTGCTACCAGAAAACTCTGCTGCTCTCACCATTTATCCCACTGAAGCTGTTTCCCCCTGTAGAAAAGAATTTGGGTTGCCTTATGGCCAATAGCACAGCATATGGAGGTAAAAGGCGCTGTCTGTCCACCTTCCCCGGCTCACGCTCCTCGGTGTCCTCATCAGATGTGCTGGCTCCTCTGCCCTGTCCCCACCACGGCGCCTGGGGGGAGCTGGTAAAGAGACACAGGTTTCGACCCTTTTGAGAGCGTGGTCAGAGCACGGTGTCATGGCAGAAGATGCCACCCCAGCAGGGCAGGGACACGGCGATCCTCATGTGCTCAAGGGACCACCTTGCCTCAAGGGAGGGAGCAGACTCTGGTAATGCACCACCACAGACCCAAACTTTGCTGGAAATATTCAGTGCTGAGCCTACAACAGCCTCAGCCAGACAACAGAGATGTATGGACACCATGCTGTGCACCATGTCCTCCACATGGAAGAAGGTCTCTGAGACTTGTAAGGGCTGTGCCGTATGTGCCCCAAGCCAGAGGTGCCATGACTGGCAAAGATCCAGTCAGAACTATGAACCATCACATCAAAGAAATCAATGTTAATCTGTGCCCAGAGAGGGTTTCAAATGCTATCACACGGGGCCACGGGTGGCAGAGCTCCTGTTTAACCCGGGCAGAGAGCACCCAAGGGGTGAGCTGCTGAGCAAAGCAGCAGATGCAGATTCTACAGCAGATAAAATAACCAGACCAGCAAATTCACAGCAAAACCCCACATGTTTTTCTCTGCTGAGCCAGCCACAAAGCTTCGTATTAAAGAAACAAATCAGACCTAGGAAAGAGGAGAAGTAAAAGCCAGAAACACAAAGCTACTGATACAAAAAGGGGCTGGAAGTGAAAGGTTTACAGCACATTCACCCTGGGACCTCCTGATGGGACTGAGAGGTGGAAGCAATGCACGGGCACAGGGGTGCTGCCACCAGGTACCCTGAACCCTGCAGCAGGGACAGGGCTGCCCTGGGCTGAACAGCCAGGTCCAGGGCTGCAAGATCCCCTTTCCCTGCCCTCCTGATGGCCCATGGGGAGATGTTTTTAAGCAGTTGTGTGTCCCACCAAGAGCCAGAGCTTAAGCCTGGCTACTCAGCCTCCCAAAGGGATCCCCTACAGATCTGGGTTAGCGCAGCAAGGCACCAATTAACCTGCAATGTCTGGAAATGGTCACAAAAATTGTGACCTGAGGTCTCCCTCTGAGCACTGGGGTTTGGTAGAGGTGGCGAGACCGACACAAGTTGAAGAAAAACTGGCCAAGACTCATTTTGCAGATAAGGTTGTACAAAACAAGGACTTTAAACCAGTTCTCCCTCCAAACAAAAGTATCTATCATTCATACCAAAAAAGGCAATCACCTAGTCGTGATAAAAATCACATTCATAAATGGGAAAGAGGGCAACTGCTAATCCTCGCTCTAAAAGGGAGGGAATGCAATTACAAGGGAAAAAAGAAAATAAGCAAGGTATAAAACAAGAAATCGGAAGCTGGTGACTGCCTAGGACAATATAGCAGTTCATAAGCTCAAAATAAAACACTTCTGAGTAACAGAGGTGTTTGCCCTGAGCACCCTGGCCTTGATGCTGCACTCAGGCTGGGTGACAGTGCAGGGACTTCTGTATGTGCCTCTGCTGCCTGCCTCCCCTCATCTGCCAGGGGTCTGTGTGCTACGCAGGTAAAGTCCTTTTTAATGGGCATGGTATCGCCTTATGTTTCTAACGCTCCCTTGCGCAACGCTGCCTTTGTCTTCCATGGGGTTTCTAAGTGCTGCAGTACCTAGAGAAAGAGGGGAAGCACTTAATCTCTGCTACTGAGATTCACAATTAGACATTGTAACAGTACAAACAGTCTAACGGTCTGGGGAGACTGTCTGATCATGCCATTAAAAACATCATTAAAATGTTGGATTTAAAAGAAAAACCCTTAGCCCTGGAAAAACTCATTAAAAAGTCATTGTTAGGTGGGATCGCCACAGCAGAAGGAGGTGGGTGTTTGGGTAATGGACCTTGCATGCGCACAGAAGGACCTCCTGGTGATGCCATTACAATGCAAGATTACAACGGCTAAACAATTTCAGCGCCAGTCCTACAGAGACCCCGTTGAGTTACAGAAATGAAGCAAGGTTCTGCTGTGCAGAAGTCCCACTACTGCTTACAAAAATAAGATGTGTGTGTGTATATATATATATATTTTTTTTTTTTATTGTTTCTAGTTTTATTTTGCTCCAGAGGTCACCTCATAAAGTGAACCTCCCACCTTTTCTGGGGTTCCTACATGCCAGCAGTCAGAGGGTGCTGCAAATCAGTGTGCACGACCAGTACAGAGCACGCACCAGCAGCGCACCCTGGGCAGGAGGGCTGGTTTCAGCTCAAAATGTCTCAATAGGGTACAATACACCTAAATACACCTAGGCACTTCTAGTCTACCTTTGGCAAACAGGTAGGTGCACAGAAAAGAAACATACAGCATCATATTTTGCTAAAAAAATATGTTAACCCTGTCCTCGTTAAACACCGAGCTGGCTTCACTGGGAAACAATTTTTCTGAGCATTTGGAGTGGCCTTTGCCCTGTCCTCACAGGAAGACCTGTGCACCTGGTGCACTGCGATGAACCCGACTGTAGTTTACTCAGAGAGCGGGGCAGCCGCAAAACTCCACATTTCCTTAAATCGACCATGGTACCTCCCATCCATCAGGGCTCTGTTGCCAGAGAATATGCTAAAGTCTGGTAACTTTTGGTTTTAACCAAATTGTTTGTTGCACACAAAGTTACGGTTGTATTTAGTGCACTTAAAGCCTTTCTCAGCTGAATGGGGAGATCGCCAGAGGGAACTGAGGGCCCTGGAGAGCTGCAGTTACAAGGACAGAGCCTGAACTGGTGTGTGATGCTCCCAGCTCTGACCCCGCTACCTGTTCTTGAAAACGGTCCCATTTAAATGAAGTAAATTGGCGAAGGTGTGCAAGTGCCTGGTCTCAAAAATTCCTGAATCGATACAAGGTAACACATAACCCTTTTCTTTCCCACACTGTGCCGGAGAGTGCCCCGCTCCCTGCAGATGTGGCAGCGCTGGCACAGCAGCGGGAAGCCCAGTGTCACATGCTGTGCACACCAGGGCTTTTTACTGGACAACATCTGTTTCCCATTAGCCTGTAACCAACAGTTTACATCTATTTTACAGAAAAATGGCAACCATACCATTGTGGTAGCTGGAATACAGTCTGGTAAACAACATCCACTTTCATGACAAACAAACTGGAGTTTCTTTTCTTTCCTATTTGCATCCAGCTGTGGTCATCAGGAAAAAAAACTGTGCAAAAGCTCAGGCAGGTTTACTGTTACATGCAGAGGAACTCCTGAAGCCATCCATCAGCTCACAGTGATATTTTCCTACCCATTTCCAAACCCTCTGACATATTCACAGGAAAATTTGCCATAGACTTGGGTTGCAGTGGCCCGAAGCCCTGCGCCCGCTGGCAGAGAAGCTGCCCGTGCTTCTGTGTGCCCCAGCAACATCTTAGGGGGGAGGACCTCACCTCTTGCTGTGCCTGTATGGGAGAGGCTCCCTCCGGGCATCAGAAGAGTTTTGTGTGCTCACAGAGGCAAACATCAGCCGAGGCAGGAGCTACCAAACTGCACATGAAGTGCAGGCTGTTGTTGCACTTTTTAACAGTACTTATAATATTTCAATACTGGTGTAACTGAATACGTAATTAGAGTAGAGTTAAGTTTCTCAGAGCACAACTTCCCAATTTAGCTTTGACTCTAGCCTGAAATAGCTACATGCAGGCAAAGCGCTGTTTGAGGAGAAAACCTTTGCTAAGAGGGAACCTCCCCAGCCCAGGTGGCTCAACAGGAGAGCTGGCCACTTGCCAGGACTTGTCCTATTCTTTGAATTAATTCCCAGAGTAACTTCGGGAAACTTCCTGGCCCTTCTGCATTAAAAAAACACCTTTCCCTATAAAAGGTTAAGCCTTAAAAATGCCCACTGGGGAACAGACCTTGGAAACAAACTGCACTACAGAGCAGCGATTGGTGGCCCGAGGAGGAAGAGGACCGGATGGTGGTAAGAAATAAAACCTCTCCTTGCCTTTCCTTGGGCCCCTTTCTTTCCGCTTGCAATAAAAGGACTCTTAAGTGTTAAGCTAAGACAGATCACTTGGGCTTCCTCTGCAATATCCATGTTATTTTAGGGAGGTGGTAAGCAAAGGTGTGAATTCATCCAAGGTTAGCAGTCATTTTGATGAGCTGATGACTGACAGCTGTCTAGGCAAGCTGTGCTTGGATCTGCATGAAAGTTATCCGTCTATCACATCTGCAAATTAAAGCTGGTTGTATGGACTTGACTGTTTCATCCAGGACAAAAGTACCGCTGACTTGCGGTTTTCACCCTGATTTCTTCAGAGAGAAGGAGAACATTACTGTGGGAAGGCTCTCACTAGGTTTGCTGAGACCTGTGTCCATCTGTCAAATGATTCCTCACCAGAGGGTGTAATAACCCAATTAAGTTATGTGTATACCCACAGCATATGAAAGCCCCAATTACAGTTTCAGATCCCACTGTAATATTTAGCTGCATTAGCTTTTGTTGCTGTTAAATGTTAAGAAAAAAGGGGGTAAATGGGAACTGCCTTCATGTTCTTAGGGGTGCAGGTGTGGAATGGACATGATTAGTATGTGAAGGGGACTCTACATGCAAATGCAGTGTTTATTTACTGCTATTGTGGAACCCTATATGCCATATGCTATACTTAAAATTTCTCGTTTTAAGGGTTCAGAAAATCATGCTAAGCATAAAAATAACAGGAGGCTGCCTTAGAAATGATTTCAGAATTAACAGAATTATTTCATTGCATTCTAATTTGAAGGTTTTGGTTATTCTCAACTCATGTTTTTTGGGCTTTTTGTGCTATATATAAAGAAGAAATCTGGATAGAGCAATGTAAGCATGGATCACAGAACTAGGGTTGGAAAAGATGTCGAGGATCATCAAGAGCTCCCTAAACCAGTTCTGTCAGATGTTGGTTTGGCTGGTTCTTAAAGATCTCCAAAGATCCCTGCAGAGATTCCATAAATGCAATCTATTCCCACTTGTGACAGAAATGCTAAGTCTGAATGGAGAATGGATGAGAAAGTCCAAGTAGGGAAAGTCCAGGAGAAACAGCAGAAGAATGGTAGGGGTTAATAACACCTTTCTTTTAGCAGGTCATAAGGATCCCATCACTTCTACAAGGAGCTTCTCCAGACACCAAGACTAAGAAAACAGGGAACTACCTAAAACAGGGGACAGAATATGAACAGACTAAAAAAAAGTCATGAACAGGTGACGGTGGGAAGATTAAAAAGGCAAAGACAAAGAGCAGGGTTGGAACCTTGTCATGTCCAGATAAGAAGACAGAGGACAGTGGATGAATCCTGCATGCAGAGCTGGGACAGGGTGGAGAAACAGAAAATCCTAATTACTGTCTGCTCCCAAGGGGTGCAAAAAGCATTCCCAAAACCAGCACAGGGTCGCCATGCTACCTAGACTTCATGAGAGGTGATGAGGGCTCAAGCTGGTGCTATTTGCTCCTTATAATTGCAAGGGTCCTGATCAGACCACCTGGATACTTGGATACCACTTCCCAGTACCTAAAGGAAGGTTACTGAAAAGAGAAAGCCAGGCTTTTTACAAAGGTGCAGAGTGGGAGGATAAAAAACAGTGTTATAAACTGAAATCATGGAGCTTTTGCCTTGACCAAGAAAAAAAGGTTACCCAGAAAAGTTGTGAAATCACCGCCTCTGGCTCTGTGGGCCTGACTGCTGCATTGCACTAATGCAGAAGTTGTACTAGAGACCTCCCACCATCCCTTCCAACCTGGACTACCCTATGGTCCTGTGATACACACATATTTGGTGCATGTGAGTATGTGGCTATGAAATGTGTGAATGAGCAAAATCAATTTTATATTAAATACGATCACATTGCCCTATAAGGTCTTTCATTGAGGTGTGTTACATTGCTGCTACAACTTCACAAAGTTATTTTTCTAATATCAAAGCCAAAATCTTCACTGCAGAAATGTATGCCCCTTACTTCTCTTATCCACAGTCAGGATGGGACAAGATTTCCTTCCTCTTACCAGGTGCCTTTTACATGTTGCGTCACTCCTCAGTTTCTCCTGTTCTTTCCTTTCTAGATATAACAACCTCTCTCTGTAAACCTTCCCTTGTAAGAGATGTTTTCTAGATTTCTGCATGTTTTTTCTAGGCTCTAAGTGTTCTGCGTCTTTGTTAAGAGCAAAGCCCAGACTTGGTCACAGCATTCAGTCTGGAGACTTTTTGGTGCAAAATAGTGAAAAAGAATAACTTCAGATGCCTACGAGGACATACCACTGCTCATATGTTCACATCACCTTTGCCTTTTCTCCTAACTGCAGAGCATTTACTTCTGCCCGTTCGTGACCCATTACCAACCCTCCATCCCCTTCTGGGGAGCAGCTGCCTTGACCGCCATCCCTCACCCAGTATCGATGCATTTGGTTATTCCTACCTGAGTGCAGCCTCTCTTTTGTTTCCTTGAATCATATGTCCTTGTTCCTAACCCCGATACCAATCTTTTGAGACCAGCTGGACATCCAAACCTCCTTGCGGCTCTCTGCTGCTTAATGTTGTCTGCATTTTTCATGGACATACACCCACTTCCATCATCCAAGCCATTAAAACATAGCCTAGCCCCAGACCCAGGACAGACCCCTGAAAGGTAGAAAGAGAGTAAAAAAGATAAATTCTCACCATCAATAAACTTCTGAACAATGTAAAATATATACTAACAGCACAAGAGTTTGCATTACTGCGTGGGAGAGAAGCAAGTTGCAATCCAAGTTGGAGGTCAGGGTGGTGGCTGCAGAGGACGGGTCCTGCAGAAACATCCCAGTTATCAGGGGAGAGAAAAATACGGAATGGGGGAGTGGGCTCAGCACCTGCCATCCAGAACCACTTTCACAGGCTCAGGGCAGAGAAAAGAAAATACATTTACGTGTATGCTAACAAATGCAGATTCGGCACTTGAAGCCACTCTCCTGTTTCCACACAATCAGGTCCCCGTGACGGCAAGGTAGGTACACCTGCTGTGAAATAAAACTGCAGTGGCACAAAACAGTGATGTTAGTGGCAACTGAATCTCTGGCATATGAACATCCTTCATCAGACACTACCAGGAAATATGTAGGTTAACCAGAGTTGATGAGCTTATCATGACAACCATAACCTGTAGACAAATATTTCCTTTATTCTGTTATTCCTGTATTAAGATTATGCAAGCATGAATCTCCAGTTCACGCATATTCTACCAGTCCGCAAGCAGAGGCTCTTGCCGTGCACTCAACCTCCTTCCTCACAAAGGCAACTTTTCCATTTCAGGGTAATTTCACTAACGTGATGTTAAAGGTGGAACTGTGGTGCTGTAAAATATCTTCTTTCCTTAGCACCAGGCACTGATCCAGATCTGAGTGCCAAAATCACAGCGATGGGCACTTAATTTTCTACTGCTGCAAGTAAATCTGGATGTTCAGAAAAACGTCCCTAATTGCAGATTGGTTTTGCTGCATTTGTGGGTTTTGGTACAAAACTGAAAATTAAAGACCAGTCTCTCAAATACACTCAACTCCATTGTCATCAGTACCGGGCTTAATGCCTGCAAGTTTACAAACAAACTGGGGTAACGACAGACTGGAGAATAATACCTTGGTTCCTTATTTACCATCACTTGATTTTCACAGGCCACAAGTGCCTGTGTTATTAGTCCAACACTTTTATGGGGTTATGCGGTCCTTTATGATCTGCTAGCACCTGATCGTGCTGAATTATTGCAGGCTGTGATATTCTGTCTAACACTCTCTGGCAACGCAGTGCTGTGAGTTCCCAGCTCGGAGTCGCTGCCCAGCAGCAGGTCTTGGCCGGGTGGCTGCAGCACGAGGTCATCCCCGGAGGCATGCTTTCCACGTGGCAACCACAGTACACCCATGGGAAGCATGGGCACCTGTCCTGCCCCTACTCCAGCATTTATCCATCGCAGCCTTCCCCATATACACCCACTGCAGTCAGAGCAGAGACCTGGCAACTTGCTCTGCCCGGTGTGGGGGATTAGGAGAGAGACCATGGTGCCACCGGCATGCGTGGCGTGGCCCTTGCACATGCAGGTGATGCAGGCAGCACATCTGGTTTCCTCACAAGCAGGATCTGCTGGATCCATGCAGAGGACACAGATGCTGGTGTGCTGCTGGGCCATGACGAGGAGATAGCCTGGGTGTGCAGGAGGTGTTCTGGGAGAGGAAGGGATCCCCGGGAGAGGTGATCAGGAGATGCCACAACACTTGGGAGAGGGTATCCAACCACCCACAATCACTATGTCCTTACCCAGCACCGCGTTGCTTTGTGAGGTGTTAATACTATTTCTGGCAAGTTGCACCAATACGGGTAACATCCAAAGGCTATTTCTTATGTATATAGTGCTGATCACTCCAGAGTGTGTCACACATAACAGTGTCCAGTGTGCCAAACTCAGAATCGTTTCCATGACTGCAAACACCTTACCTCCACTTGGAGAAGGCAACGGAGAGCCCAGCCCTTCAAATGGTATAAAAGCTGCATGGAAAGTTATGGTTTTTGATCACTGCTTTTTTTAACCATGGGAACTACTAAGAAAAAGAGGATGTGTGTTAACGTCACTACTGCTTTCTGGAAAGTGGAAGGCAGAGGTATATTATCCACCCACTAACTCAGGATTGCTGCTGCGACCCAGCGGCAGGGATAACACCAAGAAGCTTTGTGCCACCAAACAAAGCAAAATCAGGGAGATCGTCCCATAGGGCACGCAATGGACTAGACGGAGTGACAGACTTGTCACTGCTTGGTACCTTGCATACAGCTCCTGGCCCTTCAAGTGATAGTTTTCAACTCTGCCCTCCAAAATGTTGGCAGAGAATCTGGGTTTCCTAACAGCATTCCTAATTTCGTTCTTAGTTGTCCTCCACGGACCTGTTAGACACACACAACCCCCCACAGTGCCACCAGATCACGGGCTGAGAACTACTGCTCAGAAGCACCAGTGGGAGGATTTCACCAGCAACAAGCACTCAGGTGAGCATGGAGGAGGAAGGTTGTTCCTCACTAAGACTTCCTTTCCCTTCCTCACCCTCTCAGCAGGATTAACCACACGTTAAGACTTTAATTTTTAGAGCCAGCTTCACAGTCCTCGGTATTGAGCTCTGGGGAAAAAGGGGCAAACACACAGAGAAATTATCAGAGGAAAGGTCATCTTTTTTTTCTCAGCTGACGGTGGGAATTTGCCCTCCATCCCTGCTTATAAGCACTGACGTGGGTCACAGGACAGACTGCTTTAGTACCCTCTTATAGGTACCTTATAGGTGCTGCTGTTAAATTCCTACTCACAGCTCCCATAAGCAAGCAAAATCGGCAGCAACTGAAGGTCTTCCAGTGCAGAGCTTCTACAAAGGCCAAAGGCTTTTGGTTAAGATGATCATATCATTTATTCCGAGAGCTCAGTTTTTAACATCAGTGCATTTGTTATAATCCACCATACGGATTTGCCCTGGATTTAATACTTAGGGAAAAGTTTTTTAAGTTTGGAAAGAGAGCTTAGGAAATCCAGGACTTCGGCAACCAGACACGAGATGAGATGATTTGCAATCTGTGCAGGATATATCTATTGCTCTCAGCCTGGCTTTCATTTCTGAAATGGGTATTAGCATGTGGAAAGGGCTCAGTATCACCTCCTTTCCTTTAAAGAGGAAACATTTCCGTTCCTGCTTTAAATTGTTCCTGCACATTCTTGGCTGTCACGTCAGCTCTGCCGTCGTCAAACTGGATTCAGGTGCGCAACTGGAGTGACCCTGCAGGAGCCGGTGGCTTTGCCCCAGCTTTCCAGGAGTGTTAATGAAATCCAAAGCTGGGCCTTGGAGATTTTCCTTGCTCCAAGTAAGGGTAGAGGCAGCTGAGAAGAAGTTATGTCAGAGGGGGAAGACGCAATTTCCGAGGCAGAAGTTAATTCTAATAAGTAATTGTTATTTTCACCTCTCAACGATGCTTTGATCTTTCTGACAGTGCTCAGCATGGAGGAATAAGGCTTGGCATGGCTCCAGGCTCAGCAGGCGCCTGGAGGTTTTGCCTGGCGTAGCTCCTCACGGGAGAGCAGCTCCGACCTTGGGGAGAGCAGCGGGGGGTTGCTCCCGCCTCTCGCAGTCGGGAGCTCCCAGGGCATCCGGACCCCCACCGGAGCTGGGGAGGAAGAAGAGGAGCTTCTCTCCATGAGTGACAGGCTCTCCCAGCTCCAGGGGGGACCCAAAGGCAGGGTCCTGCCAGAGGCAAGGTATCAAGGGCATCTTGCCCAGGGAGAAGCAATAACTCCTGAACCAGTCCGCTCCAGAGTGCCTGAGGATACCGAGCAGACACACACGCTCTCACTGAAAGCTTCATCCCAAATGCAATCCAAATGACCTGGCAATATATTCGTTTTCTAGTTTTAAGATAAAGCAGCATCACACTCTGCCACATGCAGCCCTCCCTGGAGCACTCAGCCCCGTTCCAGTGGATGCTGCCCCGGTTCCTACGGACACCAACCTCTCACAGAAGCCAGCTTGCAGAAGTTGCATTTTACGAGGAATGTTGCAATGAAACAAAACATGCCTCGAAGGAGCTGACCCTCTCTGTCTCAGACCTCTGGTCTGCAAACTGACCAAAGATGGTTGCTTAACCCCTAGGACAAGAAGAAAAACTCCGTTATGTGGATGCCATTTTCTGGAGGCACTTTGCATTTTTAGGACACGCTCGTGATGTTTGCTTAGCTTTGGACTTGCTGAGAATTTCTAATAGGATGCCAAAATACCCTGTTCATATGCTGGCTGTTCATGCCACGAAATTCAGGATCACCAATGAAAAGCAGCAAAACAGCAACCAAAACAAAATAATCGGTGTTTGGTCCACCATATCCAAGCCTTTATGCAACCCACTGCTCTTCATGAACATCCTCAAAATTAGGAGATCCATCCATATCTCTGATGCTAGTGTGAAATGACATTCCGTGAGTTACACAAAAATAGCCTAGTCCTACAGACCTCAAATCAAAGTGAGATGCACTTTTCATCTATAATTAGTACTTTCATTAGTTTGCCAGCAAGACCCCGGCAACACTGTTTCCCATTGCAAAACTCCATATAAAATGCTAACAAACAGCCCACTAAAATTGTTATGTTTGCTGTTTTTCACCTCCAGCTTGGACACATCAGTGGTTGCATCAGCCTCCGCTGAGGCAGCATGCTGTTGCAACATGAAAAGCATAAAAACAGCACCAAATGTTTCACTCAAAAGCAGCCATTTATACTATTCTCCTGGAGACAGACAGCTATTTACTCATTATTTAAATAGGACCCAAACCCTGTAAGAGAAGCTGCAAGTAACAGTCTCCTTATGTCTCTACAAAGGAGGCTCCCCTCGTTGCTGGCATTAAACCAGCTCTTCCTTGACAGCCACGCTATAATTACATCTAGGTCAGGAGGCATAAACTGACAAATTTTATTTGGAAACAATAATTGGGAAAAAAAGCAATATCCAGGCAGAGCTAATAATTTGGAATCCCTTTTTGCCCTCCTGACAAGGCTTTTCATGGGCTCTTACTAGCATAGGAATTAACATAAAGTGCACACCCTGAAGAGTATGCGAGAGAAATCGTACTAAAAAATTAGGTATAACCAGAAAAATATGTAGTTCCCTTTTGCAGATCTCTGGGAGACAAGACACCAACATGGTCATCCATTTTTGGCTGCACTCGGTGCTAAGTTCTGAACTCTTACTACTTACATTGACTAAACGATTGTACCTTTAAAGCAGCCTGTTGGGAATTGCAGCGAGTGCTGGTCACCGTACCCTAGAACCACGAGTTACTTGCAGAAGGCAATTTTACTTCCATATTTTTGGAACTTCTGGTAGTTCAAGCAGATGCCTGACTGAATGAGATCATCGGTGACTGAGCTGCAGCAGTGACATACATTTATAAAAGCAGTGCCAAGAAGCCAACAAGGATCAAGAAAGATGTTTATAATGGTATTACCGATCGTTTGGCTTGACTGTCTGTGTGAGGGCTGCCAGCCGGGTTTTCAGTGTACAGGCAATCTCTGATACTTATGCTTATGATACTTATACAAGACATAAATCTGGCCTAATGGGTACCAACAGACATGGAAACGAGACCTTCCAGGGAAGAGCTTCAGACTGCCAAGCTTCTCACTCAGCACCTATGCCTGCCCTCTGAGCTCTGCACATACCTGCTGCGGATTGAACACTCCTCCAGGGTTTTCAGCATGGGTACCTCTCCTTTGGCTGCGGAGACACAATGTGGGGAGAGTGGGTGGTGAAACCAGACGTGTAAAGCTGAGCAGCGTGACACCTCCTGTGTGACCCCATGGAAAAAATTGCATGCCCCTGATAAGCAGATGAGAAGATGGTGCCATCCTGAGTGTGCCACGGAGACCAAGCGCTTCACTTTGCTGCGGATGTCAAGCAACACGGTATAGGTCCTCCCTGTGAAGGGTATAGGTCCTCCCAGAGAAGGGTAGCAGCTGCTTGTCCATGCTGGCTCTTGGCCTGGAAACAGGTGAAGCACCATCACAACAGTGAGTCAGTCCGGATCAGACAATGAGGAGCAGAGGAGACTCTTCTCTTCCTGCTTTCACAATCCCAAGGATCAGCCTCCGTTTGGGGAGAAGCTGTCACAGAATCACAGAATGGTAGGGGTTGGAAGAGACCTTCCAACACCCCTGCCAAAGCAGGGTCACCTAGAACAGGCTGGACAGGAATGTGTCCAGGCAGGTTTGGAATATCTCCAGAGAAGGAGACTCCACAGAGAAGGAGATGGGGCAGAGAGGAGAGGAGGTGAACTTGTCTAGGGATGTGGGAGAAGCCCTAAATGTATAAAATGTGGGAGGTCATGGAAAAGAAAGGAGAAAGTAGGAAAAGCCTGCACATGGGTGGTCCTGGGGAAGTCAGTCAGGGAGAAGGAGGGTTTAAGAGAACAAAATAAGGTTTATTCCTAGTAGAGTCAAATAGGGACAGGTACATTCTTCTTTAATAGATTTTAGGTTAAACAAGGTGTATCTAAAACGTATTGAGCACATTGTCTCAGTTGGGCAAGCTGGCCTGATACTCCACCAAGGGTTTAATGTCTTTCTAGCCTTTGGTTTTGTCACCTACCTCTCTCCATGAGCAATTCCTTGGTCTATTCAGTTCTCCTCCTCTGTGCAGGGCAGGCAGAGCCCGTGGCACAGGCAGACACATGAGACCATGGCCACAAAGGGACACTGGAGTCTTTCCAAGGGGCCGTGCCCCGTGCAAAGATGTGCTGCATTTCAGCTGCTGATGCTCTCTGGAAGCAATTGTCTATGAAATGGGATAAAGGTGTATATGTGCATACCCTACTGCCCGCATCGTGGATATGTGGCGTCCTACAAAACCCTTCCCAGGGGAGAAGGACAGCACTTCAAACCACCCATGATCATTAAAAGAAAAGGTTCATTAATCACCTTTACTGTTGGGATTATGAAGCAATTAACCAGATAAAGTTAATTCAAACCAGTAAACTGAATTTGGCATCCTTTTTTTATAGGGGTTCACAGAGCTCTGTGTTTATAGCAAAGCTCTGACGGAGGCAAAACACCCATATGCTCTTGAAGAAAGAAGGAAACTTCTCATGGTTACCAGCGTGAGGTCAGATCGTGGTACATTGCAGTCTCTTTCACATTTCCCAATGTTCCTTTCAAAATACCGATGCCACTGTGTTCCTAGAAAAGATCAAAAGATCAACACAGAGATGCTGCAACAAACAGTACTTCTTGTTCCCACACAGTTCTTCCCCCCAGGGCTGCAGATCATTTAATGGGAGAATTGGTTATTTCAAAATAAACTGTTCATTATGGTATTTTCATTGACAGTTCAGTGAAACCGTCAGCTCTTCTCTCTAATTGCTTTTGATCAACAAAAGAAGAACATGCACCCTTAACAGAAAATTATTTTGACACAGCTGGAACGGCTTCCTCTTTAAAGAGACTGGCGTGTAAAAGAGCAAGCAACAGACAATGATGAGAAGAGAAAGAAAGGTGGGGAAAAAAATCTAACACGTTTTCCCAAACAATCACTTGTTACTGCAGTATTTCTGCAGACAAATGCAATTACTCCAGGGGAAAACTTTCAGTGTTCTTCAGCAGCCTCTGCCGGAAGAAGAACTTATTTGGATCGGCTCCTGCTGGCACTCAAGACAAAGCCAGTTCTCAAGTATTTATAGGGGAACAAGTTGTTAGCTTGTCTTGCATGAGTCAGGTTTCTCACTGGTGCCATTCAATCGAGCTACACAGATTAACTTGGATATACAATCCAGAGAAACCTGCCATGGAATACCCATAATTGAATTTAGGCTACAACCCTCGTCATAGCATAAGTAGCAGCCATGTAATCCTAAACTCGAGAGGAAAGTGTGATCTGTCAGCACTCAGGTTTTAACAGGTTTCTGTAAAACACCTTGCATAAAAAGACCTTGGTCCCTAGTTGGTAATTCATTAAGCATTAGTACATTGCATGGAAAACCAGTTAATAACATGGTCCTTTAAAAATTAAATAGAAATTCGCGTCCATTTTCAGCCCACTTCTTTTTCCCACATCCTGAAATATGGAAGAAAGGAAAAAAAAATCTTGAATTCCAGTTAGATTGTGGGATCAGAATAAAAGGAAGGCCTTGCACATGCAGAAATAGCATAGGAAAGCTCCCAAACACTGGAGAGCCACCAGCTCGCACCTTCATCGGACCCTGGGGTGGTTGGGGCTCTGTTCTCCTGCTGGCTCCACCCTGCATGAGGTGGGATGGGGATGCGAGGCTGGATCTCACCCCTCCTGCTCGGCTGTGGCATTCGCCTGCTGAACCTCGTCACCCCTTCCATTTTCCCCTCCCAGCACGGCAGACCCCACCGCTCCCAGCAGGGCTCTGCGGGGCCCCCGTCTCAGCCACCAGCCCCCTCCTCCCTCCGTCTCAAGGTACCAGTTCCCATTTCAGGGCCAGGACCATCAGGCTTCACCTTCAGGAAAAGCCCCTGCTGGAGAGCTGGAGGGAAATTTCCAAAAGGGTGATGCTGGTGAGAGCCACCAGTTGGTTCCTAGCCAGAAAAGTTAGATTTGATGTATGAGGCAAAATAAAGCGGGAAGACCAATTGCCGCGCATATCTGGTTCAGGCGACAGCATGCTCTCTGGGAAGGACATGGCCGCGCACCAGGCGGGCTGCTCATCATTACACTCCTTTCTTCTGACAGGGGCCTTGATTTCTGAACATTTAAGATTAGAAATGATTTGGTCTGTTTTAAAAAAAAAAAACTTTGTATAGAGCGTACATTATCGGTCACCCTTGAGATTTCAGCCGAATATGTGAACACTCAGCTTTTCCGGGAACCAAATGGCTCAGATTTACATACCTAATTGTAGATTTAAAGGCTTAACTTCTAACATGTCAGTTTCAGAAATGCGGCCACCTCCTTCCTGGTTATACATAACAGCTGTGAAAAGATAAAAATGTCAGAGAATGTCCCTTTGCCTGGAAGAGCTTGTTTTGGCAGCCAAAACAAAGTTTCCCAGGAGCGTATGGAGGATACCTGTCTTCAGCTGTGAGAGATGAACTGACCAGACGTGAGATGGGGAGGATGGGAAGGTACCTTGATTTTCCATGTCAAACCCAAGCATCAGGTGAAATTCCAGTCCCAATTTAACCCGCTACTTCACATAGCTGGTGTTCAGGCACACCGAAGCCTTTGAACTGCAGACTCCAAAATAGCAGAAGGAAAGCCGGAGCACCCAACACCTCCCTGATGGCCTCCGTCAGCTCCTTCTAGCCATTTTCCCAATACATGTCCTCCTTCTGGAGAAATAGTGTGATTTGAAAATCACACTGGGCTTCACATGATCACATTTTCCTCGTGGCCTTGAAGAAGACAAGATGAAGATCCAGGGATTACGCCGTACCTTTGCAGCGCTGCCTTTGCCCTGCAAATGATCAAGTGTAAGACCTGCAGGAGTCTGCAAAGCCCACATGCCGCAATTAATCCTACGGCAATAACAAACTTTTTTGCTGTCTGATGGTTTAATTTTTTCCCTCCCTGCTCTATAACTCCCCTAGAAACCTCTCGGTCAGATTTCTTCTAATTTTGCTTTTTTTTCCTGTTTATCAGACATCAGTTATTTTTACTCCTGAGTTCCTAATGTAGCTTGAAATTCATGCAGCCTTTTTATTTATGTATCAGCCTCCTCAATGATGTATGCACAGTTTGAGAAGAGAAATAATTACAGGCTGCTGCGGAAGAGCACAACAGGCTGGTGTCATTATGTCCCAGGCAAATCCAGCTTTGTTTGGAATTCGCGGCATATGGGATTTTTTTTTTTTTTTAAAGATGTTTGATCTGAATGTCGTTTCTCTAGACAACATAATAATTTAAATCAGATCAGGATGCAGGCAGTTTTGTACTGTTCCTAAGCGATCCATGCAACTTCAGAGACCACAGAAAAGAAGGGCTGAGAGGACATGTCCCTGTTGCCCACTGGAAAGGGCAGTCCCTCATCCAGGGATTTTTGAGCCCAAAGAAGGAATAGAAGTGCTTTGACTAATATTTTAATTAAAGCCTTACAGTTGAACATATTTAAAACCAAGAAATGAAGACACAAAGTTGAGGAGAAAAAACCTATGTCCCCTTTGCAGTGACACTACTCTCGGACCTGTGATGTGTTATCAAACCGTGGATAACACTATTCTTGCCAAAAAAAGTTGTTTGGGAGAAGAGGTTCAGCTGTGACCCGGTGGGCCCAGCCATGGCTTCGGATTTCGTATGCTAAGAATTGCAAATTAGGAGAAAACTAAGGCGGGTCTGACCTGTGGCAGCTGCTAAACAACAATAAAAAGAGAAAAAAGAGAAAAAAAAAGGATTAAAACTTTCCAGTGTCTTTCCAATGGCTTTTGGTGGGGTATCTTGCTGTGGTCCCTGAATATTTGGATAGAAAAAGAAGTGCTAATAAAACACTAATAAAACAAATACGCTTTTTATTTTTTAAAGCTCACGTCACCTCATCAATTCCTCCGAGGGTGCTGTGGCTGAGATTAACTCTGGCTAGGAAATAGCTTTCCCACACTATGAAACTTCAGAGTTGCTACAATCTCTGGGTATTTCCACCAAAAAAGAGAAGGTGGGTGGAAGCCCAGAGCAGATACCAGCCGACAAGGCAGAAGAGCAAAAAAAGCCCCGAACTTCCAAAACACATAAAGTCTACTTTCCGTAGAGCCCCATCCAGAGATGCCGTGTATTGCTGCTTATTGCCTATGACTGCAAAGTTCAAAATGACGACTTCTGGCGGTATCAAGAAGAATTAGCCACTGCTTTTCAGCCACAGAAACACAGGCACTGTACCCGTACCCCACGGCATTGCCTGGGCAGATCAGTGGGGTGCCCCACGGCCCCTGGCACAAAGACCCTTTGTTTCTTGAGAAGTGAGTGTTGGATTTCATCCACATCTCAACATAAAATCTCTCTGCCGTGTTTTATTTCTTTCCACTTATAAGGCAGGACAAAAAAATCTGCAGCACGCTCACCCCAAGCTAGCTATCAAACAAATGCACAATTACGTGTTCAAAGAGGAGATGTTGAACATTAAGATTACTCTGACTTTAAAACCACCCTGCTCTTTACTGAAACCAGTGTTCATAACAAAAAAAGCTGTATTTCGATGTGATATTTTGTAAAATGGTAATACTGTGATGGCCGTACGATTACTGCAAAGGTGGTATAATTGGATGATTTAGGATATGCAAAGCTTTCGAAATACACTGGGTTTGTTCCTTTCAGTAAGATTACTAACACTTTCTTTTAAGTTGCTCATTTTACATTAATGCATTCATTTTACAAAATCCCCTCTTCTGCTCGTACTAGAGGGAAATTCAGTTGGGTCAATTTGCTTTCACTGTACTGTTTGTTATTGTTCATCCTTCCACCATGTCTCTGCATTCATCTCCTCTCTAAATGAAAAAAATCTATTTCTTTTTCTGTTATATTTCTGGGAGATCTTTTCCTGCTCTCATTAATTTTTATTGCCCAGTTCAGAGCACTCTCTGCTCTGCCAAACAACAGGCAAACAGAACAGGGAGCTGCTTTTCTGGTGAGGTGGACAGCAAATTCCTCAAAAGGAAAAATAATAATCCCATGTGATTTTTTTTTCCACTCTGTCCCCTACTCAATCTGGCACTTGGGTGGTTGTTTTTAAATCACTAAGTACATCGGCCAGAGGTTTTCTGCGACCTGTCAACAGTTGCATCTAGCTTTTTCCCTCTGTCCCGACTGCAAATTAATCCAGCGTCCCCTGGGGTAGATCCATCGCTCAAATCACTCCTGTCAGCAACTCGCGAAGGTCTTGGCCAGCTCACCAGCACATGCGCTGATCCCAGACCTCGTCACCTCAGCAGGGACACAGCTGCTCGGTGCCACACCGGGCTGGGTCCTGTCCCCCAGCGAGGGCCAGGCCACCCCAAGGCACAAAGCGGTCATGAATTTTGTTTATCGGCAGGAGGCACGCTCGGGGCTTGTTCTCATTCATCACCCAGGAGGGGCAGAAGTAGTTTTTGCCTCCACTGTGTGCTCTAACCCAAATGACTTGTGCTCCCCCTCACCCACACCAAAATGTGAGACCGTTAGTTAATTGGTCTTCCCAATTTGCCTGCTCTAAGGAGAAATAGCAACTGCCAATGAATAATGAATTGTACATTTGCTTATTTTCTTTTTCTCTATCCTAACTTAAATATTCAATGTCATTTGCAAACTATGGATTTAATTTTTTTCTTCCATCCCTTTTCTAGATAATTAATGCATAGAGCAAATAACTTTGTGGCTCACCTGCAGACGGTGGAAGGAAGTGCTGGTCCGCTGAACAGTGCCAGTTTCAAAACCAATTATCTTCTTTCCCTCTTGATTAGGAGAAAAAAGGTCACAAGAAAGTCTGTTTGCTTTGCCTACTATCTACCTCCTTTATTTGCGCCAAGGTCTGTCCACATGACGTTCAAGGTGTCAGAGCTACTCTATCCGATGGAGACCGTTCCCGCCAGGCTCGTGGAAAGGACACAGCCGTGTCCTGAGGAGCCTTTCCCCTTGGGAGATCCGGGACATGGTAACTGCAGAGGGATAGAGATTGGACTCGCTTCAAGCCTTGAAGCATTGACTTAGGGCAACACAGCCTCAGTGACGCAAAGGAGCATCCTCATGGGGAAACAAATCCTCCCTGAGTGCAAAACCTGATGGAAACAATGCCCTGATCAATGTGGTTTTTACCAGGATAGCACTGAGGCGAAGCACAACTAAACAACATACAGGCTGGGCCTCAAGTAACTACAGGAGAATAAGAAAAATTGTCCTCACTGGGATTTTTAGGTTACAGGAGCTATTTCAGTGCTTTTAAAAGATTGTAAGATACTCACACCCCACAAGAGATAATTACCCTTCCTTGCAGGGCTTACAACTTGTTTTCTTCTCTCTTAAAAAGCTTCTTAAAGGATAATATCTGAGAGCAATTCATTTTCTACTTTATCTGCAGATAGCTTGAGTAGAGATAATTGTGTCTTACGGTGCTTGAGAGAATCCAGAAAGCAGTTCAATGTCAACTTTTCTGCTGAGGGGATCCAACCTTGCAGATTAAATAGCTATAAGCATACTGAAGATGCATAATTCTTGGTAAACACTAAAGCTCGTCATATTGTAAGTGTAATTTCGATGATGACTACTCTGCCATTAATTCAAAACAACACCTGCCATTGTGTTTGAAGGAGGCAAAGTGCTGAACCGACAGTGCTGGAAGCTGAATTTCTTTATTTGGGGACGCCTTATGGAGACACAAGTGCAGCATCAGCTCCTGCACACTCTCTCATCTCCACATATTCTTGTCTATCTGGAAAGACTGTGGCTTTCAGACCATGAAAAAATGCCTCCTTTGCTCTTTCCTGGTCTCACTGCCAAAATAGGGAGCATCAGAGCACTTCTGCAGTACCAGCTTTTGCAAGGGGTTCTTTTGGCTGGTGCTTGAATAATACGCAGAATAACATCCGTGACCCTGCGTTCCATGATTGTAACAGCTATGGGGGAAAACTCAGAGGGGCAGCAACCTTTCTCCTAACCCATCCATGGGAAAGTCCATTCATTGTCCTCTCATGCTCTGCCTCTCCCAGATCCTGCTGCTATACATCCCCGAGTCACCTGATATCTTCCTTACTGATATAACCCACTTCTTTATTTCTGTTATTATGTATCAGACACCATATGCCCTTCTTGCCATAATACATCAATGAGAAGAAAACCTAGAAGTTAACTGTTAACTTGCCTGAAGAATAAAGGCAGGTCAAAAGACATGTACCAAGAACCAGTAGGACACAGCACCAGCTTCCACCGCTTTTCCATCCACACCAAGTCAGCCCCAGATTTGCCACGCTCCTCACCGCCGCTAATTTACTGCTTAATTACATCTCAGTGAGAAGCGGTCTTTCTCTCCACAGAAAATGTTACTGATATCAGAGGGGGCCAGGGCTGGTGGGGGCGCAGGGAGGGCAGCAGAAATCTGCGCTTTCAGTAAGGTGTTATTGGAGCAGATTTTTTTCCCCTCTTCTATTTTAAGTAATCAATCGTTATTTAATTAGAATTTATCAATCACAATACATGTTTAGATACAATGCAACAATGGTAGATTAATAAAAGCCACTTGATTAAAAACACTTGAAGGTTGATAACTTTGCAACTTATTTTGGTTCATAATTCCTGTTCTCCAATGTTGTTTGCAAAAATCAATTGGCACTTAATTAACCTTATACCATTGTCCGTTCAATCAAAACCAAAAGAACTTAGGACATTCAATTCCATTTATTAACAACCCTGTTAAACAAAATAGCCAAAGCCCCAACTATATTTTCATAACGAAATTTCTAGATGACAGGTTCTGTCCCCAACTTCTTGTAAGATGAGAATGAGTCTGAAGAAGTCAGATTTATCCCAAGGGACAAAGGAGGGCAATGCTGTCTCAAGAAACTGCTCCAGTATAGTGTGAAGAGTGAAGCCGGTGATCTGTGCTGGCCTTCGTGTGGCCACAATCTCACCAAAGGTGAACAATGCTCCCCCAGCTGCCACTGCAGAAAATCCATTCCTGATGGGCTATCTTACTCTGTGCACCGAGGAGCAAAACCAAACAACTCTAGCTACCAGATTCCATCTTTAAAACTGAAAAAGAAACAGAAAGAAATCTGAAGTCCCACAGGAAAGCAGGAATAAGAAATCACAACCATGGCAAGGGTATGGCAGCTAAGACTGTCTCACTTCTGAGACTTTGAAATAGCAAATTAAAACCATCACTGCAACACAAGCAGGCAAACGTGATGCCAGCTAAGGATAATGAAAGATGTGGCACCTCAGGCAAAATCCCAGCACACAAGATCTGTCAGCCATCTGACCTCAGACTTACATTTGTCTGCTAAAGCAGCTGATGGACAATTTGAGGTGGTTGGAGAGGGGTCATGACTTGGCTGCCGGTGTGGAAACCACCTGCATGGCACAACTCACGCCTTTCCCATTCATGAAGGCCGGGGCTGCAGTCCCACCAGGCATATCTGAAGATGAGGATGCACAGACCCTCTGTCCCCCCAGTCAGAAACTGCCCTTCAGCCATGCACGAAGGACACCAGGAGTACGGAGGACCATGTACCATGCAATAAACCTAATGACAGACGTAGGTGGGACAATATCTTTTAAAAGCACGACAGGATTGAAAATCTTTCCCCACAAAATGCTGGCTGTCAGCTTCAGCCCGTTAGCAGCGCAACTGAAATCTGTTTATAAATACATCATATTTTTGTAGCTCACAGAAAACTTGGGAGCGTTAGGGAGTCCTCAGGTCACTTTCCCTAAAATGCAGTCTGCAAAGAATGTTCTTATTTTCCTTAACACACTGGAGACAGAGATAAAAGTTGTATTGGTACTCAGGCATCAGGCATAAGGTTAAGGGGAAGGCTTGGGCAATGTGTTATTATAGAGCTTATGGGCATTTTTCACAGCAACATTGGCCAGTATCGGACATAAGAGACTTAGGTGTGGACCAGGGGTTATCCTGGAAGGCAGTTCCGATACCCATAAAACATGATGACAACCCATCTTCAAGAATCCCTCACAGTCACTTGTTAATTATTTTCTGACACATGAAGCCAAGTGGGAACAAAAGGGAAAGCGCTTCCCCAGCGGCAATTTATGGCCCCCTTATCACCCCACCTAGGCACCTGCAGGCAGAGGGACAACTGCTTTGTGCTGCTGATAACCAGAACCTCCAAGCAATGAGTTTTCAGGGTTGCCATGAGCTAAAATGTAGCCCGGCTTCCCCAGCTTTCAGAGGTGCTGGAATTTGGAGTGTTCTTTCCTGGTGACACTTTCTGCCTAGGAGAAAAATCAACACTTTCTTTCAGAGTGGTCCTGGCACCTCAGTCATGCCCAGAAATCCACTACAATCGGGAAGTTTTGGAACCCACTCCTGTCCATGATGCTGCAGGATGGCAGCTTACAACAGGTGGGCTTACAACGTATTTTCTAACCTTCTTTGGCTTCAGTTAATTAACAGGAAAAAGAATCGTGCTAGTGATACTGAGCATCGCATGGATGGTTTACACTTTTAGAGCCAGTGATGTCTGGAGCAACACACAATGTGTATTTGGAGGCGCCGGGGCAAAGAGCTTTAATCTTGGCATGCCACGCAGCATGAAAGTCCCCTGACACTTTCAGGCACCAGCAGCTTTTCACAGAGACCCAAGCCTTTGAATTTGGGGGCGTTCTGGTCCTGCTGTCTACAAGAAGATAAAATCAAATAGTAAATTGCTACTTCTCTTGCCAGAACAACATCCAAAGCATAGATGGGAGTGTATGCCTTGGAGGTGCAAAAGCCAGAGGTACAACCTTGGCTCTGTATGATGGCCCATCATAAACTACGTAGAGAGAAGAGCACAGCTAGGACCTCTGCTGAAGTGTACTGAATTAAGATAATTAGCAGGACTAAAAGAGCAGCTGTAAATATGAAAATGAAAATCACTACTCTGATCTGCCACTTAACTGGAAGCTAACTCCAAGTGGGCGGTTCATCCACAAAGCTACTGGGCCCAAGGCCTTGGACACTACAGGTCAGCCGGTCAAAAAGTCATGCAACCAGCTTTAAGAGAAAAGAATTTTAAAAATGAAAGGTTTATTGTTTCTATTTGCTTCGCAGGTTTAGATAGTGGCATTTACCTTTAAAGGAAAAATTAAAAACTTCTACTAAACTTTCCCTTTTGTCTATAAATTCAGTCACGGGCTAAGGAAAGGCCTTACAGGCAACTTAAGCCCGTGCAAGATCATATTGTGGCTGAAAGGCACGAGCCGGTCCCTGGCTATGTGTTGCCACAGCCTCTCTTGGGTCAGGGCTGGAGATGCTGCTGCCACACGGTGTGTCAGATCCACCCAGGGGTCTGACCAGGCATTAACCTCGGCTTATTCATTTGCTATGTTAGGTTTTGGTGCGCTCCTCAAGCTGAACCCAATGTATCGTACAGCAGCACATACTGCAGCTACTGACACCAGCACAGGGAGGAGATGGGAGTACGAGGGTGGAAAGGGCAGACCCAGCCCTCCCGGGGCAGCGTGTTCTCACAACCGCTTAAGCACATTAAGGTAGATTCAGACAATATTGGAGAAGATGGTTATACTGAGACTTCAGATGAAAAGGAAAAGCCGTACCATTCTCCACATTAAACCAAGCAACCGACTCAATGTGACTGCATCGCTTTTGCAATGAAAACTCAATGTTACACGAGCTTGAAACACAAAAGAAATACCAGAGGAAGGTTCACTAAGGACAAGCATCACACAAGCGCGTTTGGCTGAGAGTTAAACACATTGGCTGCCAGCAACTTAACTGTGTGTCTGTGTATACATATTTTCATGCTTTTGTGTATAAAGCATGTGAGGATACCTGGAGGCAATATTTTAAGTGGAGGGCACAAGGCATGCTCAAAAGGCAGACCTGAAAATAGGATTTAGTTTTATTTTTCAACTCATTTGATTATCTCAGCATCAGAGGCTGAGATTGTGATAGGTTTGGATTAACGGACCCAAACCTTTTTTTCAGTGCAGTTCTGTATTTTAAGGACATATTAAGGAAGAACCATCATTAGCAAAGGTTTAGGTAGTATATTTGATCTGATTCTTTATTGAGCCAAAATATGCCTTAAATAACAGTGATTAAGATGTCATTTCCAAGTCTTGTTTCCTCTCACCCACAAAATGAGTATAATATAAAACACCTTGATATTTCTCATGCTATTTTACCTTTTGGACAATGTCTATGTCACTATTTATATTATTATTTCTCATCTGATTAATCCTTATTATTTCAGAGTTATCCTACTCTGCCCGGCCGTATGGTTGGTAGTCTCGCTTTTCAAGGGTATACAGATGATTACAAGTTTATTTTCACAAAATATATGGAGTGGTTATCCCTGCTAAATGCCAAAACAGCATTCAATCAGGAGAATTAAGCTTATGAAAGAGATGCTAAGCCAATGTCAAAGATCTTTTAGGAAGACAGAACTTCTACGCAATAACAACATGGTTGGATTAACTTTACAACAAAAGGAAATTAGACTGGATTTCTACAGAGTCAGTTTTGTTATTCTAGCTAACAATATGATTAACATTGAATGAATGGTAAAGGCCTCATTCATGCTTCACTTAGCCCAAATTAATGTGACTGATTGCCCAGCCTTTCTCTGCTGGCAGAAATTCCTGTGCCTCCTAGGCTCGTTTATCCAGAGAGTCTTACTTTTAAGGAGGTTGACCCCAGGCAGAAGGTAACAGCAGCTGAAGCCTTTGAAGCTTTTGCACTTTATTGCCTTTTCCTCTGGACAATCAGCTCCAACTTCATGTTTAAGGAGGTAAAAGTCTACGGCCCCAGCTACTGTAGAAGATCCAGCTGGGATCCCCTGGGGGCACGCAGGTGTTTGACATATGATTACAGTAACTTCAGGAATCGTTCCTTCCTCAGGGTGGTTCATTTCTTTCTCAAATTATTCCCATGTTCCCCATTGCCAGTTATCAGACCATCCTAGATGGAGGCTAGCACGAGGCTTGGGATTAGCTGCTCTCCCTCCTTGAGAAGCATCCTTGACTCCCCAAGGAGCCGTGAATTAAGCTGCTGACGAATAACCCCTTTCTGCCAAGCACCTGAGGAACCTGAGAAGACCATATGGGCTGTGAAAAAGACAATATGCACATCAAGTGCTGTTTGTATTTGCTGTGAGAAAACAAGTCGGCACAGACTGACATCAATGTCAGCATGATGAAGGCTGCAGAAAAAAATGAAAGCTGAAGATTTATCCTAAGAGGCAGGAAACCAGCCAGGAGCAGGTAACTCCCATCCCTCCTGCTACCCCTGCCCCATTGCACCAATAATGCTCTCTCACTGGAGAAACCCACTGCCAAAACCTAATCAACATGGAGAGCCTTGACTTTTCCTTCTCCTCATCCTTACCTAGGTACAGTACAGATAAAAACTAGAGGCAGTGGAAACAGTCCACATGCACATGCAGAAGCAGACAGACAGCTTTCGTGGTGCTCATGCCTGGGGTAGGCACTTGTCTTTCCACAGAACCAAGACAAGCATCTTTCCCCCACTTACTGCAGCTGGTTGTGGTGCTACAGAAAAACCCTCTACCATGGATTCTCCTCACCGGGAGCTCACATACTCCTTACATTACCCCTCAAAACTCTTCTGTGTACAGCTGGAAGAGCCCATCTTTCTTAAGTGCATAGGAGGGACCCACAAGGCTGAGTGCCCTCGTGGTTTCAAGATCTGGTAACTCTTGGATCCATCTCCCAGCCCCCACCAAAAAAAAATCTTCACTTGCATTGCATGAACCAGACTTACTGGTAAACCAAGTCCTGGCTTTATCTTTATACATTCATGGCTGACTCGAAGGGAAGCCACTAAGGATGTAGTTATGTTGCACTGCCAAGGTGCTCGCCAGGGTATTGGCATTGACCAGTGGGGATCTTATCAACCACCCTTCAACTTCGGTCTCTTCATCCACCCGAAAAATGATCATACTTTCTTAAATGGCACTGATTCTCCAGCTGGACCAAGTGCAGATCAGTCTCAGGCTCCACTCCTACACGCACTTTGGACTTATGCATTTAAATGAAAGCCAGTGCATAAATATGGGGAGGACCAGCAGTGCCATCTCAGGGACAAAGCAAAGGAGGCAGCTGACCCAAGCACAACCTGCAGGGCACAAAATGGGAGCAAATGCACTGAGTCAAACTAGCTGCAGCTTACCTGGCTTCTGCTATCGCCCATCAAGGTACTGGGAGGGGAGCACTGTCAATAGCTCTTGGGAGCCAGAGGAAGCCAGGAACAGGTGGAGGAGAAGGACTGAAGAAGGCTCTGATGGTCTGCGGGTGGGAGAGGAAGAGAGCAGGTTGCTCGAATATCCAGAGTGAACACCAAACACAGCTAGGAAAATCCCAATATTGTTATGTTACTTCAATTTTTAAAGGCGCACGAAGAAGTTGAATGCCCTACCTAGTACAAGGAGGTTTATCCAAGTTAGAGAGTAGGCTGTGGATCCTATCATTGGGAAAGTGAAGGCAGCACCTCCGCTTTCAGCAGACTTGCCTCAGAAGAGTGGCTGAAGGCAATGGTTCAGATTAGTCATTAGGCAAATTACTTCTAATACAATTCTTAACACTATAAGCTAGGTAAATCTTAACTGCTATGTTACTTCGGATGGACAAAATCCAAACCCAATCTCATAGTGAAGCTCAACATAAACCCAATTACCGCTGACTGCAAAACATATGCACAACTTGGAGGCCTTTGATCTTTTGGAATGGATCACAGAAGCTTTTCCTTGCAACATGCTTCATACTGAAATGATCTGGTATGGGGTCATGACTCTGAACACTGGCACATGCTATAGACAATTTGACTCAGAATAGAGCTTTATTCTTTCACACTAGTCACTGGTTTGAGCACTGGAAACCACCATTTTGGTCTGTTTTCACAAACTCATGTCAGAAGCATAAAAGGAATTAGCGAATGCCTTCTCAAAATCGCATGCAGTTGTCACTACCAGTAGCTCCAGCAGGACAGTGTTTGAGTCTCCCAAAGGTCTTTCTGGCATCTGCAATGCACGTGTCTGCGGCAACCAGAACCAAACCAAATCCCCCCCGAGCCCTCTAAGACGAACACAAAAAGAATGGGAAAGCATCCTAATATTCTTCTTGGCAAAACTCTACCGAAGCTTAATTTTTATTACCATGGTGTAGATTATGTCTGCAAAAGAAAGCAAAAAAGAAAGGAAAAAGAAGAGGTTTCTCCAAGGATATGCATGTAATTTTCATAGCAAAATAAGTCCTTCAGCCATGCAAAGGACAAAGCTGTGATAAAGCTAAAGTAGTATCATCATATTTTTCAGCCCTACAAGCTCTAAACATTTCTTATCTACCAACATTTATGTGCATTTTTAAATATAAAAATAATTAATTCTTACAGAAATAAGCACTCATACATACATATAATACATGTTTGGCTCTTGGCTGTAACAGGAACAGGGGTTTGTACATCAAATTGGAAAGCCCTATAGCACAGAATATGGTTCCAGAATGAAAAAAAAAAAAAAAAAGGAAAAAAAACCCGAACAAAACAACACGAAAAGAAACCCAAAAAAACCCAGAAGAAAACTCCATTCCAATAGACTGTATTGTCATAGTTTGTCCTTAGCTAAAAGTGAATCCATGATTAATTTTAAAGATTTGCCACTGGGACAGATTTATGTAGTAGCCTGAGCAAGACACAGGAAGGGTGATTGGATTTTGTCACTTGTTCTGTTGTTTGTTTTTTTTTCAGGGTAGTTAATTCACCTATAAACTTAACTACTTGTACAAAAGGTTTTGTAGAGCTTAATGAATTTATGCTTTTGAACACTACCCTTTTGTACACAGAAAGGCATCCTGAAACTGCCCGTACTGCACATCATCGTTTTGACGATGGTGACGGTGTTGAAAGCCAGTGAGACAGCTCTCCACCTTCCTCGAAAAGTACATAGCTTTTATGAGCATTTCTAGAAACAAAAAAATAATAGTAATACAGCACTCCAGCACCAAAAGGGTGGATATATAAGACCAATGCATTTTCTTACAGAATAACACTGAAGGATTTGGGTTTAGGGAAAACAAAGAAAGGACTCAACTCCTGACAAGATAAACATGATGTCGGAATCCTGGACAGGATACACAAGGGATTGATTTCACAAAAGGACAAATATCCGCAATCATTGATGTTGATAAAATACTATACATACAAATATACATAAAACATCTGCACACTGCATTACATACTATGCTTTTCAAAACCTAGCAGGTTTCCCTGCTCTGCCACACGCATACAAATTTCCAGGCAGGCTGTTAGGAGGACAGAAGCCATTTACCCAAGGTGACCCTGCCAGCAAACCCCTCGGGATGGCTGAGAAGCAGGAACTCACTGGGGCCTCCTGCCCGGAGCCCTTTGATCTGAGCCGTGCATCCCTGCTTGGCAGCGGGCAGGTACAGAGCGATGGCCCTGTGCCAGCCACACTGTGCATCCGCGGCTCCTGGCAGGGAAAGCGTGTAATTCCTGGGGAGGAAAACCTCCTCTGGACACCAGGGGAACAAAACGAAATGACTCCTGGCAGGATGCGGAGCAGGGATTTTTGTGCACAGCAGATCTAGGTATCGGTTTGCAGGGTCAGGGACTGAATGGCTGACAAGGCAAACGCAACTGGGAGGAGGAGAAGGGACAGACGCTGAAAGATCTCCCCCCTTGGGAGCAAAACATACTCCTTTTGGCAAAAACATGATTAAGATTTAATTACTAGGTTACAATCTTAGAATCTCCTAAGGAATATCTTGTGTTGTTCACGGCAGGAATAAAACACCAAATTTATTTTTGTCAGCACATATATAATCCAGGCTGAGGCAGAACTAACATTGAATTTAATATCACTTGTTGAGCTAATCTTTGTCTTATCCTGACAGGGATCAAATATCCACGAACATGCTCAGTTGTGGTATCACAAACCAGTAGGATTTCTGGTAAAATAAACATATGGAATAGGTTTTACAGAGCCAGACCAGGCAGCAAACTCGGAAGGGCTGCCAGTGCACCCAACTTTGCACCTTCACTCTGAGATGGACAAGGGCACACCGTGAATTCCAAAAGTGGGAACATTTGGCTGCCACAATCAGCCAGCTCTTCTCCCCACTGCCTCAATTTCTCCTCCAGGAATACCCTGCGTCCTGTGTTTTCCATTTCTTCACAGGGGACAGAACAGCAGACTAAGGCAAGTTTGCCAGCTGAACATCTGCTTGGACAACATTACCCAACAATCACTGCATGCTCAATAATCCCTGGGGTGCGATCACTGAACCTGGGTCAAGAGCTACCACCAGCTGACTTCAAGCTCAGCACTGCTTGAATCTTCAGTTCCAAGCTGAATGACGAGTCAGACATCTGTTGTAACATCCTTGATCGATTTCCAAGCAGTGCGTAGCTGAACACATCAAACACGGTGGATTAAGTGGCAGAAAGACAATCCCATCTTCCCTTAAACTTGTGAGTTTTTTTCTCAACCTCCACTCTTCTACCACAAAACTAGAAATTATTGCCAGCTTACAGACAGCCAAAAGACTAGGGGAAACTTTCACTGCAGCCCAGTTAAAATATTGTTATGAATATCAGCCAGCCTGTTGTCGATGCTAGCATACTTTCTCAATGTATGGGGTGAAGGGCTGGGTTTTGTTGCCTCTCTTTCTCTTATCGAGAGAAACTGAAGTCAGTATGAGAGCAGTACTCTCATCACTTTGGTGAAAGCCAGGGCATGAAGGATCCAAAGAAACTAATACCTGGTTATGGGTGAGGAAATTGATTGCAGAGAATTTTCATTATTGAGTTAGGGAAGAGGGTGCTTGGAAGGGCCCCTGTGTCTAGGAAATGAGAGCTAGTCAAACTAACTCCTCTGAAAAATATGTTTTCTTCAGTCACAGCACAACAAGCTTTGGCAGCCTTCATGTTGGCAGCAAATGCCTCATGAAGTCTTAAGCCTTTTTTTTTTATTCTTCACAAGCAAGCCTCTAGTCCTTCCCTGCAGGCAAATTCTAAGGGCAAGCCAGCTGGTAGAGAGAATCAAGGGAAATAAAGCGTTCGATGAAAGTTTGGGAATTGGGTGTTTCTTGTCGGTCTTAGGAGAGGACCATGAAGAAAGCTGTAAGCAGCAACTTGAGATGTTCAGAGATCTCAGTTCTTTGTTAATGAGAACTCCCAGTCAGGACCCCACAGCACATCCTTGACAGAATAACAAATGAGTATTAGAAAGAAGGATATAAAAGTCTTCCTCCACCAAACTGCTGTCCCCAGCTGATTGTAATGGCAGCTGGTTCAACCCAAAAACCTCCAACGCTCTTGAAAGGCTGTCAAACTTCCAGCTGAGCTGTGTGTGCCTCCCAAACCCAGGGAAACCAGGATAAAATGTCCAGTGGCTTGATAGTTCAGTAGGACCTTTCCGTAGACTCTGTCAACTGTTGGTTGAAAAGAAATTTCCTAGCAAGTCTGTGACAAAATTAATTAAATTAGAAAAAAAAAAACCAAACCAAAGACTGAGTCTTTTAATTCTCCTAAGACCTTAAAACCAGACTGGAATTATCATGGCAATCAAATAAATGGAGAATTTTTACAAGATGCTGCACGCTGATTTAAGCAGGAGGGGACCAAGAAACTGGGGAGACCTCATAGAACAAAGCTATAAATATTCCACCAGCTGATGCAAGTGAAGCTGCACAATTTTGGGTTGCTTAAGAGCAAAACTGGCTGCTACTGCTCAGGCCTGAAAAAAAGGCCTATGGGTCTAAAACCACGTTTGTTAAATCAGTCAATACAGATGGAAAACACAGGTGATACCAACTGCCAAGCCTCACCTTGCTCACGTTCACAGCGGCCAAGCCCAATGCAGCTCCAAGAACCGGGCACCACACCCCTGCTGGGACTCCCAGGAGAGCCACGGGTCTCAGGTAGTCCACATGCTCCACAGCCCTGTGCCACAAATAGCCCATTCCAGAGCCAAAATAGCCGCGCCAGCCTGCGGGCAGCTCTGGACCAAAGAGCCGTCGCCATTTCCGAGGACCAGGCTCTCCCTGTGCGTGCTGGCACGCCGTTCCCCAGGCACACATCAAGCTGCTCAGCAGCAGCCTGGAGAGCTCAAGCCCGCCGTCTGCAGCCTGTGCACATAAATGTGCCCTTTGCAGCTGTGCAACCCCTCTGGATGTTTCACTGACCTATATTCCCACGTGTACGCCTCGCAGAGCAGCACCGGTGCCGCGCAAGCGCCATTTCTTCCGCTTATTGCGGCAGCTTTCCACCGTGCCCGCTGATCACATTGCACACTGCAAAAAAGGACCGCTTCCAGCACGTCCTCAAGCCTCAGACAAAAGCACAGATCTTTGGCTCAGTATTTCAGTATGTCTCCGGCTCCGACACGCTCACTGAAAGGGTGCGAGAGAAGGAGCGGCGCAGCTCGGATCACCAGATGTACAACTGCGTCTGAACAGCAGCGGGCCAGTATGTCAGACGCGGCAGGAGCTCATGAGAACAGGCCCATGAGCCAGAAATCTAGGGCACTCTGCCAATTAAATTATTAACCTCCAGGCGTATTTAAACGCATTGAACATATTCAGCTTTTCCAGTTTTACTCCTTTTGCTACACTCAATAATACACGTGTCACAGCGCGATCCATTTCTAAAGAACAAGGTGTTTTATGCGGCCAGGAAAACACGCCAGGGGAAGCTCTGCGGTATAGGAAACTCTGAAGTACAGCTCCCACTGGTTTTCAGTGGGAATTATGCCCTTTTGGTCCCACAAATGCTTTTGAACGCTTACTCCATAAACGCACATCTTTCTTTGTAAGCTCCACATCGAGCAGTGCCGCCCTTTGGCACTGGGGAATGTCTGCCTGCTCTTCCAATGTAATGCAAAGAGAGAAGTGAAGGAGAGAGAAAAAACTTACTTCAAATCACAGAGCAGGGTCAGCTTATTAAACTGTTCCATATAAGAATATCAAAGAGAGGTTTCCATAAGTTAATACATTTGATAGGGCATTTTGAGAGGATCAGGGAAGTAGAAACTACTTTTACACAGCCAGAACAAAGTTAAAAAGCAAAAAAAAGCGAAACCAGGTGTTAAAAAGTCTCTAACTCTTAGGAGTTTCCCTTATTATGGTTTCTTGTGACCATCATATTTTAATTTAATAGGTGAACATCATTTCACTAGTATGCTCTAGCACCATCTAGCTTGCGCCTAAGGTAACTAAACTCCATTATTTCCTCCTCAAGCAGAGAAACTGATAAGAACCACCATTACCCTGCGGCAGATGTCAGAAGACATCTCCTGAGGAGGCAAGAGGGCTGTTCCTCTTTCCCCGACACTTGACACAAAAGCCAAGTGAGCTTTTGCAAGCTGTGAGGGCTCTCAAGTCATGTCCCTGCAGGACTTGTCAGCAATACTTGTGGAGACCTCGCTTACATTTTAGGGTGGGCTTCTAACTGGCTTGCCCACTTCTCCCTGAAAAGCACCGCGAAGATGAACCCCCATTCATATGGCTCTGACTTACAGTGCAGCACCCAGCAGCCAAGGAAGCCAAGTTAATGAGTCAAATTCTCCTTCTCCAGGTCAATAATGGACACAGCCAAATGACAGCACCTTGGTCTCGGGGTCGCCACTGCCAAGCTCCAGGAACCAACCACTTGCGATGGCTACTGTGCATTTCTCGCACATGGAACAACGCCAGGCTTTCTGTTTGAGGGGCTTAATTAGGCCCAGTGAAACAATTAAAGAAGAGAGAAAAAAAAAGCAAGGCCTCCAGGATGAAGCACAGCACATGGTTTGTTTGCAGCACATTGCACCAGCTCTGTTACACAAATGGCCATCTCCCTGCGCAGACATGCAGCGTGCTCCCTGCAAATGGAAGCATGGGAAGAGGGAAATGTTTGCTCCAGAGACACAAAAAGGGAGATGTCTGACCCCCATCTGGAGCCCCATCCGGACCAGAGCAGCTCAGCACGATGCAGCATTCAGTAGAGGCAAATTCACACTGTTCTTGCTCCATAATGGCTATTTTCTTGCATTTGCTGCCAAAACCAGGGGCTTATCTATTGAAGAGAAAGGGTTAATATTCCAGGATATGTTGATTAAGGCATTTTAAAAATAAAATCTGACACGGCTACACTGAAGCAGAGCAAAGCACTGACCCTGTGTCCTGGGAGTCTCCAGAGCCCAGGGAGGGAGCTCTGTTAGCACTGTTAAAATAAATGCAGGACATGTGCTTTTCAGCACAATTTGAAAAGTAAAATCTTCCCAGAGGGGAGGCAGTAATTGAAGAGAGAACTGCACAGGAGCCTCTGGAGGCATTATCAAAATCCAGCTGGGCATGTACCTGGAGAAGAAAATTGACACATGTCTGAACAAAACCTGTAGGAAGAGGAAGCAAAGAGAAGACACACAGGTGCCAGGATTTTATAACTCCACAATCACCAGAAATGCTGTAAGTCCAAGAAGAATCATAAGGGAAGCAACCCCGGCTCTCTCTTGCCATCCTGTGGAGAGTTTGTGCTCCCAGATACCCCATGCAACAGTGTCCACTTTTCCTCCTGCCCCAGAAGATGAGCCAGCGACTCCACACAGCCAAGGGAGAACTTCACTTCTGAGATAAGCACAGTTTTGTACTGGCCTTTTTGGAGAAACATAAATTTAATCCCACCGTCAGTGAGATTTCACCCAACACGAAAGTGTCTGTCACATCATCAACGTGATGCCTGCTGTTTTGAGAAACATTATCGGACTACAAACCTCCTTGTGAGCCTAGGTGAGCTGGCTCTTTGCCACCTACCGAAAGTCAGGCACACAGCAGAGTTTATGAAGAGGGGTTAGAAGACATCCATGAAACATCCATGAGACAGTAAAGGTAAGTTGTTGGCTTGGAGGCTGTTTTGCAATTTGGAAGATGCAGTTTCTGCTTCTTGCTCTGCTAGGGCCCTCTTGGGTAACCTCAGGTATAGTAGTCTCAGCCTCTGCTCCCTAGCTCAGCTTGACATGTATCACCTTGCCCCCACTTCAAGGACATCTGAGCTGCCTGTCAGTCAAACTGCCACTGATGTATTGGTATTCTAAAGTACACCACCATCGGTACTGGTTTGCTCTAGACATCATTCTCTTCAGGGCTGAGCTACCTTTATATTCTGGGTGTTTACCTCTTTACAACCGCTGTGAGTGAAAACTTGCAATTGCCTCAAAAGTGTAAATAAGTACAACCTTTGTTGGCAAGTATAATGTCTTTCTGTTAAGCAAAGATTACGTTGCTTTCCTCTTTGCTGTGATGCATAGGAGAAGGTGCACAACCTGTTTGTTTCAGGTTTATGCTGTTCAGGCAAGAGGCTCAAATACAAAAACTCAATTCTTGATCTAACACTTGAGTTTATAAGCTTCACTTTAAGGTTCCACAAAAGTCCTTGGCCTTCGCAAGGTAATCAAGCCCAGCAAATGACTTCTGGAAATTGCCCACACTGGCAAAACGTACAACCCAGGTTAGACACAGTTCAAATGAGTGGGCTCATAAGCAGCAGTGTCTGAGCAAAGCTCCACTGTTTTCCAAGGATTTTGCTAAAACCCTAAACATTAGATAATTTATTGATGGCAGCAGTGCCTCTCACAAGTTGCTTGAACTACGTTTGTGTCAAGGTTTAACCCCAGCCGGCAGCTAGGACCATGCAGCCACTCACACAGTCCTCCTCCTCTCCCCCCTGAAGGGGAGCAAGAAGATGGAGAAAAGGAGAGGAAAGGAAGGAGGAAAAAAATCCTCACAGGCTGAGATAAAGACAATTTAATAGAACAATAATAGAAAAGGAAAATAACAATAACAACACTGACACAAGTCACTCTTACCACCTGGTGAATTGGTGAAGCTGGCACCTTCCTGAGCAGTAATTGCGAATTCCCACCCTCTGGCCAACCCCCATTTATATATCGAGCGTGATGTCTGTGGTACAGAATATGCCACTGGCCATTCCATAGTCCTGTTTATGCTCCTTCTCAGCTTCTATGGGAAGCTGAAAAAAAGTCCTCAAATGGTATAAACATCGCGTAGCAACAACTAAACCAATATGCATTATTGACATTCCTTTCATACCAAATCTGAAACAGAGCAATGGCTAGAAAGAAAATTAACTCTATCCCAGCTGAAACCAGGACTACTTATAACCCAGGCCATCACCAAAATGCATCAGGTAGCACTGAGGTGATGATACCACCAGTTGACCAGAGTTTTAGAACACCAGAATCAGGACGTTACAGCTTTAGACCTTCTTTGCCTCCTCTGCTAGTGCAGTGGGAGCTCTCTTCCACACAGGAGGCAGAGGATGAGGCTTGCAGACCAACTGCATGTAATGTCACTGGGGTAGGTCACATTGAACTAGCACTCATGTTATCTCCCTCCTGAGCGAGAGCAGACAGGCCCTAAGGCCACAGTGTCTGCAACGCTGACTCTGGCAGCCCTGGGAAACAGCCTCAGCTCTGCCGCCGCAAAAGACTTTGGCAAAAAGAAGTTGGGGCAGGCATTGATTGAGGGATCATTCCCATTTTTGCTATGCCGAAGATTTAGGGAGGAACTCGACTGGTTTGTTTTCCTGTCAGCAGCTTCAGCACTAAATTAGCTGGCAAGTTATGATGCCAGAAGCACAATAACGTAGGGAGCCTGGTCAAAAGTAGGTGTATCTAGACACCAAGCAAAACCTATCCTTCTGTCTCAGCTGCAGTATAGCTTTCCTTGTTTCTGGGAAAAGCCCTTAAGGCTTTCAGTCAGGAGCTTTCAATTTAATTTTGCAAACATGGTAAGTCTCCAAGGCTTGAGTCTTTTCCATACAAGGCGATGAAAAACACAGGAACCAGGCTCAGCAGGGACAGTGCCCTTCAGAGCCATTTAGAGACCCCCGGCTCAGCGCTACACCAGGACAAACCATTTCTGAAACTACATTTTTCCTGCCTGCAGGTTACGATACACTCACAGAGGCAGTAATCTCAAGCCCGTCCTTCTTGACTCGCTGTCCACACAACATGCCTGCACCGGTGTTTTCCTGCACGGGGGGCCTGGTCCCTCGGAGTGCTCCCACCCCTGGGCATGGAGCTCCCAGTGCTGCACGGCCGCAGCACGTGCACAGCGACAGACAGCCCGTCTACCGACGGCGTTTGGCAACACAGAGTGATTTCACAGAGGACGGTCCATCTGTCACTATGTTCTGCGGCAGAGCCTGACCTCGCTAGCACTAAGGAAGCCCCAGCAAATTAACATTTAATGATGCTTTCAGTTTCAGCCCTTGTAATTTTTCATCTTCCAGAGGGCAGACACAGAAGGGGAAGAGAGTCATATATTATGTACAGCATATGGGTCGTCTTCTTGCAAACATCTCCTTTAATATGCTTGACTGACAGGTTTGGGTTTTTTTCTTCTTTCTGCACTGAAAAAATATATATATTTTACTTCAGAAACAGAACATCAGCTGCTTCTTGTATCCACAGACCGTTTCTGTTTTGATTTGTGTAACCATGATACCTAATTTAGTTTAAATAAGTAAACACAGGCTGTATGGTTCTTGGTATCTGTCTGAACAGAAGCAAGGAAACTAAACCTCGCCATGACAGATGAATTGAATGAGATCCTTCAGGTCACTCTTTGCTGTCTTGAAAACTACATTTAACCACATAACTTAATGAAAAAATAAATCCTTAAGGGACAGTAAAGTGACCCAGAAACACAGAGTTTGCATTCTTTTTGTCAAGCAGTTCTGTTCATTTTTGTATTTTCTGCTTGTGAAGCGTTTCACTTGTGCCCCATGCTGAGGAGCGCATGTGGACAAAGCGCCCAGAGGTCTGCTCTCCCCAAGGCCTCCTTCCTTGGTCCACATGGAACGACCACCAGTGCTACGTGGAGCACCAGCTGAAGTCAGTAAGACCATCCACAAGCACAAGAAGCCCATTGAAGAAACAACACTACAGTATGAAACCTCATGAAATACATATTTGGTGGTGTGGCTGATCATTTAGGTTAGTATTTGTAGGAAATAGTGACCTGGAAGAAGGATTTGCATGAGAAAGCACAGGGACAAAAGTGATGGCCCAAAAGGAGGGAGAAACACAAAAGCCAGCAGAGAGATCCCAAGCTGATGAATATTTCTGGAAGATAAGGGCACAAATTTTGAAGCTGGCATGATATTTACCAAGAGGCGAGTCAAAAGACTGAACCTTAGAGCAAGAAGATCACAAAGGAAAGTGATAAGACAAACGTCAAGAGAGTAATTTGAGCTGCTTCAGCCATGATGCTGTAGCAGGGAGCAAGGTGGGAACACCGGGGAAGAGCATCAACTGAATGCTGCTACCAGTCAGTTCTGCAGCTGGAGCCCAGCCACTATGTGCACGAAACTAAAGAAAATGCCTGAGATGGCAAAAGTACAAAGTAAGAACTGTGCAGTCATGAGGAGAAAAACAAGGCAATTAACCTGCCCCAGCCAGTAGCCTTTTGGGGTTGGTTCTTTTGAGTAGTGCCCATGAACCTTCAGTAGCCAGCCAAGCAATGCTGACCAGCACCCTACCAGCAATGAGATTACCACAGCAAGCTGCAGGTGCAAGTTTCTATGTCTGAATAAATCAGAGTTTCAAAAACTCTTATCAATGCCTGGAAATCTGACAAAAGTAAATTGGGAAGAGGGGAAGTCAGAACCGACGTTTTTGCAACCAAGACCCTCCAAAGTGAGAAAAAGGAATGGCTTTTCGAAGATTAAAAATGCAAAA
The DNA here is from genome assembly GCA_013396915.1 of Stercorarius parasiticus. NCBI lineage: Eukaryota > Metazoa > Chordata > Aves > Charadriiformes > Stercorariidae > Stercorarius > Stercorarius parasiticus. Next base: position 803,233 of record VWZL01002766.1, read on the forward strand.
TCATAAGGTTGAAGCAGACTCCAAACCAGCCTAAAAACTGAGAAACATGCCCTCAAGGAAGGGGCACCCTACGAAGGCTTAAGACACCTGCAAGAAGATGGAGAAAGAACAGTTCCAATTCCCAGATAGTCAGACTTGTGTTCAATGGTGCAAGTCAGAGCAGAGGTGGGTCATAGGAAGTTTCCTTCTTCCTGGTGTCATGGGAACCCATAGTTTTAATGCTGCAGGTACGTCACATCTTTATGGCCTATCTCTGTCCTACTCTGCTGTAGGCTGGATACCCCCGCAGTGGTAAGAAACACGCTGAGGTAAGGCATACCATCCCTTAGAGTGAGAGAAAAGCTTCTGGAAAACTTTGGGGCCCTGACTCTTCCACCCGCAAGTCTTACAGCCCCTTGCTAGAGCTCAAACCAGATAGCAATTTGAATTTGAATTTGAAAGGCAATTCATTTTGAATAGTAAAAATGCGTGTTTGTGGTTAAGTGCAACTATGGAAACAAAAGAGTAAAGCCTAAGGCCAGACTTCACTCCCTGTAGCAAAATTCTGCGGCGTTAGTATGTGTTATTTATAAGCATCCATCACCATTTTGTGCTCTCTCTGCCCCAAACGTACACACTGACACAGTCCCCAACAGCAACATAGAGGAGGGAAGGGAAGAGTGCAGCAAGGACCTGTAGGCAGATCTCTCTACCTGTGTACATTTTTCACTGGCTACCATCCTTGAGAGTAAGATCTTGGCCAAAGTATAGGCGGTATAATTACAGGATATAACCACGTTAACCATCCCTAGATCCAAAGATATCCAAACCCCTCAGCAAGAATATCTGCAGTCTTAATTAACCTTGTGAGAAATCAGGAAAAGATAGATTATACTTAGTTACTGCCTCATTTTGTTAATGAGAGATAATTGAAAAAACACATGCTAAAGTGATTGCCTAATCATCACATCAAATTAGTTTAAAAAAAAATCAAAGCATCGTGATCAAATAGTTATTTACAAAAAAAGCAACAACACACAGAGCACATTATTTGTTTGGGGTGAATCTCATCCAGTCAGGACAAACGGCCCTTGTGCAAGGAGCTTTGCAGCACAAGGAAGATCAAGGATGTGCCCAAGCAGCCTTTGGATGGATTTGGGGAATCAGAGCATCCTTCCCACTGCTCCATCACCTTCCATTTGAGAACGTTTCCCATCCCTTTGCTGTGCATCCCGAGGAACCTCTGACTCCTGGATCAGTGCTCCCCCCCTTGCAGCAACACCCTGACCCCATCCATTCTCCCTCATGGTAAAGGCACTGAGGTTCCACATGAAGAGCTTCCACGACTCTACACCTCCAAAAGGCAGGATTAGGCCTATTGACAACAAGAATCCTCTGTCACCCCCTATACCCTAATAACATTCTCTTAATCTAGGTTTTCAGTGAGGAAATCTGTCAGTCAAATGCATAATGAATTATTTGTAAGTAATTTAATTCAAAGAGCTTTGTTCCAAACTCATGTAAGGCTCTGTGGGTATAACAAAGCATTCAGGACACAACTTATTTTAGGAATCAGGAATATGCTTTAGGCAGAAATCTCAATTTGTAAATACTGCATTCTGGCCCAGCAGATTTCCTTCCTGATAGACCATGACCACTTCATAATTCTAGGGCAGAACCATGAAGATTAATAAAAAGCAGAAAGAGGATTTTAATCAACACAGCCAGCTGGTCTGTGGTTTAGATTATGTTGTTGAAGGGAAAGTGTAACATTAAGACTGAATGAAAAATGCAAAGCACTGATTACCCCGCAGAGTGTCTCTACCAGCTAAATTAACATTAAACTCAAATTCACAAATCCTGTGCTTATATTACTGTGTGTAGGCAATTGCGATATATTTAACATCAACTAGAAATTAAAACATCCGCCTCCAAAATAATGAGTTTTGTTTTAAATCCTGTTCATAAAAGTCCCTTTCCTTTCTACGCGTTACTAAGAAGATGACCTATTTTAAATCTCATCCTTTAAAAGTATTGCAACGAGTTCCTTTTTTGAAGGGAGTACAGCAGGACACAGGGCAGCTGGAAAGCAACCGGTGAGGGAACAGGAGAGGGAGCCTGCTCAAAGCCTGGGAGCAGGACGATGGAGGCTTTTCCAACACAGAGGCATTGAGTCAAAGGATGGGAGCTGTGCTCTGCAGGGGAACAGCTCTGGGTGCCTGGAAGAAGGTGGCTCCTCCGGGAGACCGACCCGGAGAGGCGGCAGAGGCTGCAGTGTGGCTGCTGCTCCTGGTCGGCAGATGTAGGCTGAGGCCAGCTGCTGCGGGGTGGAGAGAGAAGGAGGCGGGGGACAAGCTGTCTGGACTCAGGCCAAGGAGCAACAAAAGGCTTGTGTGCCATGGCCACATCGCCCTGCCCCGCCGACCGCCCGGCCTGCAGAGCACCATAGCAACCAGGGTTAAAATTGGGTCAGGATTGACAGTGTGAAACCTGTTATTTTGAATACAGGGCTTGGGCTCGGGCTGAAAATGTTCATTCATGTGCTATTTTGACAGAAGAAATGCTATTTGGGGAGCTGGAGGGGGGAGAGGTGACTATATTTATGAGGATGTCAAGCTGCCCAAAGTGCTATGAGTGCATTAGTTTTTCTTTTTTTAACCTAGACAAGACACACCAGGACCAACTAAAGTTCTTTAACGCGTCCAGACCTTGCTGCCACTCTGGTTGTGCTCGACAAGCCCCATGTCCTGAGTCTCGCTGGGGAGAGCTGAGGCTGGGCCAGGCAGGTAGCCGAGATCCCCAAAGCTCAGATGATAGCAGGAGGGGCAGCAAGTCAGTGGACAAAATATATGTAATCTAGGATGAGGACATGCTTATGCCTTGGTCTTATGACTTTCCATCAGTTGTGTTCAATGTTTTTAAGTGTACTACAATGTCATATATAAAAGCCATGTCTTCATATGAAGCAATATATCATATAAAAGTCTTAAAGCACTGCAACTAGTTTACAAATTATGATTAATTTTCTGGGTATCTTGAAACTAGTTTCCAGACCTACAATGAACTGCTTTATTTTAAACATACTCTGGCATTCGGATCAAGAGAGAGTAAACCTGGTGTAAATCATGTTTTCATTTTGCAGCTGGATTGTAATTTAAGAAGTGAATGACTCCTGAATGAGCAACTTCTCACTCTGTTCTCACACTGTGGGCGGAATTTAACCCACTAACAATTCTTAATGCAAGTATTTTTCTGATTCTAGAAAGCAAGGTATGATCCTAGAAAAATGTCGATAAGCAGGACTTGATCAAAAGCTCACCTCCAGGTCTCCCTTCAGACATGTACTGTGCAGGGCTCCCAACTCAGCTTTGGGATTGCTAGCTTCTCATGGCTTTCAAGGGATCTCAGGTCCTCACTTCAAAAGCCGCTGTCACCACTAGATCAAACTTACTGAAAGCAAGGGTACGTGATTTGTGTTACAGTCAAGTAAAAATATGAATCACGATATAATGTTCTTGGTATGAACAGCATGGTTTGAAACCCAGATCAGATGGTACCACATTGCCCTTTTCTAGCTCTACCTTCCAGCTCTATCCTGCCATTTACAGTTGTGTGGATAACCCAGACTGCAAGTTTGCTTTGCCTCAGCTCCCGCTCAAGTTAGAGGGAAATACTCCAGTCATGGACGTACGGAGGCCTCTACAATTCATCCACGTTGTGTTAAAAATAGGTAAGGGAAAGGAAATTTCCTGTTCCGGGTGAAATGTACTTAAAACATCAACAATTGGTTATTCAGTATCACAAAAACCGTTTCAAATTACATTGTAATGACCGCTATTAAAAATTGTTGCAACTTTATCACTGATCACACAGAAATGGCAAAAAAACAACTGAGACACTTGAACTTTTTAGAACCATGTTTTTCATTTGAAAAACTTAATCCATACTTCTTCCTGTAGTTGTTCAGGATGGAAAATGCTGCTGGCCATGTTTTCCCTGTGGTGTTCTTCTATGGCAGTCCCAGTTCAATGTTGTACAAGGGAGAAGGACTGCAGGAGGTAGAGAATGTCACCAGTCCAGTGGTGTAGAGATGAGTGTCACCTCCCCAAACACAGGAAAGTGAAGGCTCAGCAGATAGGGGAGTGAGAATGATTTCTAGAGCTTCCATATTTCCACACCGAAACGGACTGAGATCTGGGTATGTATATCACCCACTGTGCATCTAGTGGGGCTGTGTCATGGTTTAACCCCGGTAGGCAGCTAAATACCACACAGCCACTGACGCTCCTCCCAGTGGGACGGGGGAGAGAATCACAAGTGAGAAAACTCATGGGTTGAGGTAAAGACAGTTTAACAGGTAAAGCAAAAACTGTGCATGCAAGCAAAACAAAATAAGGAATTCATTCACTGCTTCCCACCGGCAGGCAGGTATTCAGCCAAGCCCAGGAAAGCAGGGCTCCATCATGCATAATGTTACTTGGGAAGACAAACACCGTAAGTCCAAATGTGTTCCCCTTCCTCCCTCTTCCCCCAGCTTTTATTGCTGAGCACAACATCATGTGGTCTGAGATACCCCTTTGGCCAGTTGGGGTCAGCTGTCCTGGCTGTGTCCCCTCCCAACTTCTTGCCCACACCCAGCCTACTTGCTGGCAGAGCAATGTGAGGAGCAGAAAAGGCCTTGACCCTCTATAAGCACCCTCAGCAGTAACCGAACCATCAGTGGGTTCTCAACACTGTTTTCAGCACAAATCCAAAATATAGCCACATACAAGCTACAATGAAGAAAATTAGCTCTCTCCCAGACAAAACCAGTACAGGCTGACACTCCTTGGGCTTGCTGTACACGCACTGTACAGCCAGCCAGCACATGCCTGACAATTCAATGTATTCTGAAGACATTATCCAGGGCAAAGGAGAATTAATACATTTTCTGGGATTTCCAAGTGACCAAGGACCCGGCTGACTCTCAGACAAGAGAGCCATAATGCAAGTATAGGCTGAATCGTGCACTGGGTATTTGCTCTTGCACTTTTGGACCTGGTGTATGTGAAATTCCAGGCAAATAGCAAAGTTTTTCTTTTTTAACTAGACTAAACTTCTACATGTAAAAACAGGGCCTGCTCAGGGATGCTCAGGGTTCTGTTACACTACTAGTATTTTCTCCTGGCCCCCCAATCCACTAGCTCATTCAGTGGTAATCTGAATACAATATAATTAGTGTCACAATGGGACAGAAGACATCCAATCCCCATTTAAAATCAAAACAGATGAAAACACTACTGTTAATACGTCATCTCATCTTAAAAAGTCTTTCAGCTCACTGTCATTCACAGATTTTCTCAGGAGCCTGAAGACTATTTATCACAGCTTTTTCAATGCCAAGTATTTAATTTCTGCTGGTTCCTCCCTAGCTTTTGCCAAGGAGGATTTTTGTTACCTCGGACACGTTAGAACACAGCCTTCATACAGCAACTTGTCATCTTAAATCTGCATAAAATCTTCAAGAGTACCTTACTAAAAATGTATGACAGGAGTAAAAAACTAGTTGAAAATTCTTGAATGGGTAAAGTAATGTGTAATAAGATCACCACAAGCTTTTTCACAAAGAAAAGAGTTGCTATCCCACATGCATCTCACCCCAGACTCTACTCACAGGAAGTTTTTTGACAACAGGAAACACTGGGAGCTTATACTCTCCCACTGCAGTGCTCTATCCTCAAACCAGAACAACCGGGAAGAGTATTTCAACCCAGAACACTGTGATGAAAACCATGTGGGTCTAGAAATTTACAATTTCTATCCAAAATGTACATGCATTATAATCTGTGACCGGATGACACTTCTTGGGAATTACCCTCAAGTATGGACTAAAGGCACAAACTTCTGGTGCTTTGGGATCCAGAGTCTCTGGGATATTACAGAACTTGTGGTCTACACCATAAATACTTCCTAGAAAAAGAAAAAAAAAAAGAAAAAAACAAACCAAACCCTTATATGTTTAAGGTCAAAGCAGTGAGTCATTTAAGGCAAAAAAACCCCACGGACATTGCCATTAACCCCAGCTGAAGCACATAAACCTAAAAAAATCTGTGAGAAGGTCATCCTTAAAGGAAATCCCAAAATAGTGACAAAAGAAATGCCAAATGAAGGCATAGAAACAAATTAAACTCTCGCATTGCATCGTCAGGCAATAAATATACAATTAAGACACACTGGTGTTTACAAAGACTGTGGTCAGCTCTTTTTCAGAGATTAATTTTTCTTCCTAATGTTTCCCTTTCACTGCTAAATAAAGAATTTCATTCAGAGTAAGGTTTTCAAATGTAACTTTTACATTATAAATCTTTAAAAGCCTACAGTCTCTTCATTATATTTACTTTCTCTTCTCTACGCAAAATGAATGATTGTTCTAAACATACCCCACAACACTATTTATACTGTACTTGGTTATTACATCTGTTTTCCTTCTGTCTGAGTAACTAACATGAAATTCCATTCAAATAGCTTTACCTTAAAAATGTACTTTCTAAATCTAAACAGAAAGATTTCTTCCGTGCAAGTGTGTATCCATATGCATCTTAGAAAGCCGTACGGGTAAGACATTATTCTTCTCAAATATTTCTATTCTTTCATCACATTAGCACAAATCACAAACACCAAGGAAAAAAATTACCTGAATTTAGGAGTAAACAGTTAATTCCTGCCATACAGTTAAAAAAAAAAGGTAGCTGAAACATATCTCATTCAAACAGCAGCAGCGTTGTTAAATCGCATCATTGTAACGGTAATGATGGTACTGCTTTCTGAAATGGAAATACTTACACAAACCACTGAATTGACCTATTGTTCCCTAACTTACAGTGCTTATTTTAGCGGGCATTTGCACAGTGCCACATTTCTCTCTCAAAGTTTTGTTTGGTTTTGGTTTGGTAGCAAAAAAAATAGATTTATATATATAAATAAAGGACAGCAGATACTAAAAGAAGGTATATGCCTGTAAGACAGAAGCAGGTCTCACGACTGCAAATAAGGTTTTATCATCTTACCATCTTTTGAGGACCGGAGCGTATCCCAGCTCAGCAGAGCTCCTACCCGCTTGTTCTTCTCTGCTATATGTACAATATCATATAACTTCACTATGATTAATGGGATTATTTATTTACACATCATATAATCCATTGCCTCATGTGCTTTTAGAAACACTTCCTGGAAAGGCAGTTGTTGTCAAACACTTTATTTTTCTCCTTTTTTTTTAATTTAAAGTGAAACAAACAAGAAAGTGCCATACAACTCAGCAAGAGGTTTAAAAAAATATGCAGAGCCATTCACAAGTCTCTTTTTCATATCAAGAGCTTCATTGTCTTTTCCCCAAAGAACAGAATGATCAGCAACATTTTAGTTACACTGCCGATAAAAATAGAAGTAGTAATCAGTAAAAAAAATTCCAGCAAAATAAGGATCTGTCGAGCAGCCTGCAAAGCCCTGCAGAAGAAAAATAAAGGAGATTCATATAGGAACTTCCCTCAGTTCGAATGCTATTTGTCTTTTGCCATGCTGCCATTTGAAAAGGCTTACCGGTACAGCCACACGGAAATGGTATGCGCTGTCATACAACTTAGCTACAGGGAGAGGCCAAATATGCTGACGTCCCTAGATGATAAATGAGAGAGAAAGATTAGATAACCTTATTTTACATTAAATTGGAAAGAAGGATAGGCTCTGGAAACATTTCATTGACAAATGCAATGCAAAGTGATTATGATAACAAGACTTGATAGCTGTAGTCAGAGTATTTAAAGACAAAGTGCTGACTTTAAACCCTGCAAATGTGGGTTTGCTCTGAGCAGCTCTGCCCAGGAGCTGACAGACATCTGGCTCCCAGTGACACTGAGCTGGCTCTGAATAACTGAACTCCCTCTCTAGTTTTCCAAGCAAAACCCACAATAAATAGGGATTGTTCCTGATGTGACAGGTGGCCCGAGAGCTCTAAGGTGTAATAGTAGCATGTGGCAATTCTTCTGATTTTGAAACAGCAACTTCAGTAGTCCTCAGAAGGCAGTGAAAGTTCGTATCTAAAGATACGAGTAGCATCTTCACTTAGTATTTCAAAAACAGATACAGGCAAGATTTCACGCTTTTTTTGATTGCAGTGTCGTGCCATGTACAAATGAAACAATATATTTTGTGTCTGAAATGTGTATGCTACAGTAAATAAAATAAAAGTCAATCCTCACCTCTTTTTAAGCTAATGATCCATGGTAACTTTTATTTCATCAGTTTCTAGTCTCTCAACTCCTTCATCTTTCCCTCCTCCCTTCACTTTCTGATACATTCTCTCTGTTGGAGATGATATGTTCACATGACACAAGTTATGTGAGACTGCTGAGTCCAAATGATTGCTGTCCTGCCCTTTGGCAGGGAATAAGCCTCCCAGTACCTAGGAAAATTCTCTTGAAAAAAAACTCTTCAACTAGGCAGCATTTCTATTCTGAGTTGCATCAAACCTGAATGCTCACTGCTGCTGGAGGCTAGTTAGCTTTAGTCTTTTGATGTGGATTTCAGGTTGACACAGGAAATCTCTTTGACCAGTTTTAGCAGTAAGCTTCAAGGATATTTCTGCCTTGTGAAACTCTCCGGGTCTGACATTTCTATTCTGTTGGAATTACAGCAGACAGGTCAAAACTTGGACAATTTTGGCTTTCTGATGTCTTTGCAGCAGTTGCAGATAAGCCTGTAACTTTTTGCAATGACATTTGAAAAGTTGATCAGAAAGTCGACTTACGGGTGGGGGTATCCCAAGTGCTCTAATTTGACAAACCACCAAAAAAGTAATTTAAAATCAATTAAGAACATATCATGTATGGCACCACAGATCAGAAATCTAAAGACAACTCTGAAATTACTTCCAACTTCAGGGAGGTTTCTCCTACCATGTGTTCAGAAATTATGCTATCCTTGCTTCTGTCTTTCCTACTGTTTTAGCTGGAATAAACATTTCCAAGCAACGTGGACAAATGAGGCCTTGAAAGAGTCTTACTTTTCCAGCTAATTTGGAGGGAGTTTAAGGCCTTCATCAGTTTACTGGGGATGATCAAAAGTTTGCATGATCCAGTCTCTAAATATTTTTTTACTGCGAAAAGTGAATATGTTGTAACAGCTTTTATTCCCCTTGAGGCAATCCAGAGAATGACATGTAAACAACACTTGCTTTTACAACAAAGAACTTTCCCTAGAGATTTATTGGTAAACTCCTGTTCACACAGAAATACAAGGGAATACTACCATTTTTTCCAGTGAATTCAAGACTTAAAAACTGGAATTCATTACCTGCAAGACAATAATGGAAACAGTAGGGTAGATGAGAGTTTCGAGGACCGTCTCCTAAGGCCCTGGGTGAGAAGTACTCCTACTTCTCAAGTATCTCTGGAGATTATGTATATATAAATAAAAATATATATAGTGGTGAGTTAGGCTGAAGTAGACTCAAAGCTGTCGTCGTAGGGAGACACTGGATAGATTTTTATAAAATTTAGCAGAAAACTGACTCCTACAAAAAGGTTGCATCTCATTATGATCATGCCAAAGCCAGCTATGACTTGCAGACTGAAAGTACCATTTGGATTTCTACGACTTTAATCAAGATCAGAATACAGCAGCCATTAATTTTATATGTCAGGTTCTAATGGACTATTTCTTTTTCCCAAATACACTATTAACAAGGCCAAGGTGACTATCTGGCATGAGCTACCCTCCTTTCCACACTCTGGAGCTAAAGATCTTCATGGTCTCTCTTATCTCTTCATTCATTCCTTACAAACAGTGGTGTATAAGGCTATTCAGCAGAACTAGGTATTATAACAAGTTTTTTCCACCTTCCGTATCTCCAGAACGCATCCACACAACGTTGCTTGAATCAAGAGCATCATTCAAGGGATCACGACATCTTACTTATGAGACTGATGCTTTTATGAAAAGCAGGCAAAGCTAGTAGAAGGGAACACCATTCTGGAAAGCAAGGGGAGGTTAAAGCTAATCACAAATTATTTCAGCACTGTGTGGCTTCAACCGCCAAAACTATCAGAAAAATGAACATTTTTTTTCCTACATAAAGCTCAATTTTATTTTCAGTTTTGCACAGTACCTTTAATGTGAGAGATGAAAAAGGAGCCATATGCTGGGCAGTATATAAAAATGATCCCCACAAGACAGAGTACTGCTGCAAAAAACTTACCTGTGTGGTTTCTAGGAAATCCTTCCTACTGTTTTGGCTTGAAGAATAATAGGAGCAATAATTTCCAAATGTGACTTTGCAGAGAAATATAATCAATGGTTCTGTGGTGCTTCAAGAAATAGAGAAAAATAAGGATCTATCAGACTGCTCTTAAATAGGAGAATCATATATATAAATAAAAATTCATAGAAGGCAAAAAGATCCAAAGAATTAATTGTGTAGAAATAAAGCAGAGGAGCTTACTTCACTGGTTGATATGAAGGAGATATACCTAAGCCACCAACCTCTAATCTTCTCCCATTCCCTCCCATGGATGGAGGGTGTTTTGCGTTTAGAAACCTGGGTGATCTTTACAGTTGTTAAGATAAATCTAGATATGTACACTAAACTTCCTCAAACCTCAAGCGTACTCATACCAGAAGCTATTGTATATAACTTTTTACACAAATGAATGGTCATGACATGCTTGAGTTGCATGGCTTACATCATGCATAGGTATAACATACCTGTGCCAGAGGGTATGGAAGACAAATCCATAATAAGACTTAAAACAGGAACCTAGATAAATAACTCCCTTTTGTTATTGTACACATGCAAATATATCATTAAAAAGAAGTAAAAATACCCCAGACTTTATCTGGAAAAGCAGTGGTAAACAGAATTTCATTCAGAATTCTTTAACAGCAAATACCCCATGGTCATTTCTTCTCAAAACTATCCCCAGAAAGAGTTTCCAAGCATTTCCTAGCATACCAGATGGCTTTTCTGAGAAGAGTATAAACAAACAAAATGTCTTGGAGATTCAAAGGAACTCAGATATGGCAATGTCTAGCAGAAAAAATGAAAGCAGAAGGTGGGAAAAACGTGACAACAATATTGACAGTTTATGCTGTGGGGAACAACGAAGCACCCCCAGCAAAATGTGCTTTCAAACCTTAAGATATTTAAGAAACATCAATTTTAAAGCATATAATTCATATATGGCAGTTTCTCTGTCCTACACGGCTGTCAGTAGTGTGTGTTGATTTTATTTGATTGTATTCAGCAGGCATAAAAGTTTTCCAAATTTTTGAAGTAGTTACAATGTCTTACAATATTTGGACACAGCAATAATCCAAATATATTTGGGTTTTCTTAAGCGTTTTGGGTTTTGTTAAGTTTGCAGCTTTGTTTAGTGGAAGTTTATAGCAAAGTCAAAATCCCCCTCCTGCCAAACCAAAAACCAATATCCAAAATAAGCATCTGCTACAGTAAAACTCTGAATATGATATATCAATCCCTACACAGGAGGGCTGCATTATTAGTTTATAATGGCATTCACTTAAGACAAATTTTCAGTGGCTGTAGAAAACAAGCAGGCATTTCAGGAGTACTATTATATTTCCTCTTATCTGAAAAAGGCGGATGTTTACAAGGATAATATTCAAGATCAAAAGGTTGGACCTAAAGACCATAACTTCACAGAGCCCCTTCTTGGACAGACTGGGGTCATGAAGTGTCATCAAGCAGAGTGTTTGGCAGCTGTTCTGGCTATCGTTGGCCTTTCTCAGAGAAGAACCCCAAAAGAAAGGACTTGTTACTTCTGGGAGAACACAATGGAGCTAGACTTTTTTTTGAGGAGAAAATACTTGCTGAGAGGAATAAGGTTGCTGTTTATTCCCACTCTGAGTCACAATTTTATGCATCACAAGAGGTTCCTGCACAAAAATCCCCTTTCACAGTGTTTGGCACAATATGCCAAAAAAGATACTCTGTGGAGGTATAGATATATGTACCTAATAATATTTCTCTATATCAAAAAAAGCTCAAATCCCTACTCTACAGGCCACAATCCTGCTAATACATGCATACATGTCTGCTGAAAAGATTATTAAACTGAATCTTAAGACTACTGGGTTTTAATATCTGCATTAATGGGTGAAATTGTCATTGGGCTGAGAACAGTATTGGGCCTATGCTACAGCAAAGGATCTACCCAGAGGTCAACATTAAGAACTTAGTTGTGCATAGATTTGTCCCACGCCTCTGAATAGGGACAAATTAGTGTCACAGTAGAAATCAGAACAGAAATAGAAATGAACCACTGTCTTGTTATGTATGTATTATCTTTAATTGTACTTACTTTATTTCCAGTGAGATTTCTACATCCATGGGTGTATATTTGTTAACAGGAATAACATAGCTGTAATTCCCAGACCTGAAAAAGATGGCATTAATGCACATAAGATTTTGAGATAGGTAGTATCTTCATAAAAACATGGAAATTGCATTTAAATTTAAAAAGAAAAAATATGACAAGGTAGAAAAAACTCCTGCACGCTAGAAGAAACAAGCATGAGAAGGAGCCAGCCAAGTAGCCATGCCACATTAATGGTATTCTATTCCACCACAATAAAGCATAATAAAACAATTTACCTACCTGCACTGTAGATTTTTACTACAATAGCGATTGTCAATCCTTTGCTGAGTTTCCAAAATCTGTATGGAACTGATTGTTGTATCAATCCCTAAAAACATTAAGAATAATGTTTTCTTCTTGATTATTTCAGAAATCTTAGATAAAAGCATAATAAAATTGTAGTTAATACGGTGGCATCTACTCCCTTGCTTGCCACTACAGGAGTTGCTACAGGTCTCAATTACCACTCAATAAAAAGCCTTTGGCTGATTGCCTTCATTCTGCTATTACAGGGGAGATAAGATTTTATTTTGGGCAGATATTGAAGGCTATTTTGATGGTAGTCCATGTAGGATACAACATTTCGATGTTCATTTTGATGTACTAGAAAGCATGCTCATGCAAGTAACCATTAATTCGAAAAACATTATCTTTGCTGAGAGAGATAATTTGGAATGCAACAAAACTTCTATCTAATCCTACGTGCAGGAAAACTACCTAACTCTAATGAATATAATTTCTTCATAAAATGTGGCCTTGAACTTGCAAGAACGTAGAGTTTTGCAATATTCTACATACACGAATACCAGGAAATATGAATGAAATATGCTCAGCTAACCAAAAATATATATGCACGTTGATCCTAAGTAAACCGTGGCAACAGGAACAACTAGAAACAGTGGTAGCAGGATACCATATCGCTATCTTCTGAACACTTATATCTTGAATTTGGAGGAAGTTTACAGTCTGAGGAATGGGAATATGGAATAAAAACTCACAAAATTAGTATTTTAGAATTAGCATCTCTGTGCTATGCAGGTGTTCTCAAAGGTGGCCAGTTATGGTGAGATGAGGGGTATAGCCACGATGGCATGGCTCTTCCCTGAGGCAGATTAACCCTGCAGAGAGTTAGGCAGCAAGAACCAGTGTGCTAACACAGCAGCACAGCTTCTACTTTCACAGCTGGCCTAGCAATCACTGCACTGAGCTGCATCCCGAAAAGCTTATTTCTTCTGAATACATTTACAGCATTGGAACAGTGCAGGTTCATAGTTAGGACCCTCTCAGACTCCTAAACCAGACCATTTCAGTCTGCACTGTGGAAGGCCCTCAAACTGAAGGGGCTGAACAGGTTTAATCCCCCCAGGTGGACCTAGGCTCACACTGCCAATGGTTTGGGACAGGGCCAGGTGGGGAGGGAGTGTCTGAGCCATCAGCAGATAGCCAGACTACAGCTGTTACCTACAGCATCAAGCTGATGATTTTCAGTCTTGCCATGTGGTGCAGAAAGCATAAGGACAGCCCAGTTCAGCAGGCCCAAGCCTGCTCTTCACATCGCACTATGAACACTGGTTTTGTGTTTCTGTTCTTCTGTTCTACAGCAACAGCTCCCAGCTTTGCAAAGGAACTTGATGAATATAGACTGGCCCGTGCTCTGATTATAAAATATCTGTGTGGTAGTATATACTTAACTTTCAGCATGTAAATATCCACACGTGTGCTTAAGTGACAGAGGGAAATTGAGCATGTTCATCTCAAAGAACTAGCACAGAAGAACACTTCCCTCTGACAGAGCATCTCATTACAACACGTATCATAGTAATGCCACAGAGGCCCTTTTCTGAGGTGTGTAGCCATGCAAAAAAATCAGAAGGGGAATGATTTTTCCCAGGTCATCCCACTGGAGCATACCCAGACAACAAGTAGAACCTGTGTTCTATTCCTCTCATGGCCCTGGGTAGCAACCTGCTTTAAGTGCATGCCAGTGTATAGATGCTTTATCATCCAAATATTGCCTAAGCTTTAATTGAACATTTATAAAAAAACCTAAACCTTAAACCAGAGCATCCACATAAACAGAAAAGACAAGGTGTAACCCTGCTCATACTGAATGAATGCCAGAGCATACCATTACAACATACGTAATGTTATACTCATCTTCACGGTAAAGAATCAATATTTTCATCCCAGACTGGCTCTGACAGCAGTGCACAGTCACTAAAAGGATGAGCCTGAAATCAAGCCAAATGTCCTGTGTCAACGAACTTCACTTCATCTCCACTGATGCAGGCAGCGTCAGGATCCTAAGGCAGACATGGTCTCTCTCAGCAGCTGATGTTTTTAATCCACTAGGTCAACTGGGCCAAAGCCCAAACACTTGCTTTACACTGTACCATGCATTTTCTGCACACAAATACCACACTCACACACTTAAGCATTTTGCTGCATATGGGTTAGCACTGCTGAGCACCATACAAGATTTCAGCTCCTGTCAAGGAAAATGTCAGTTATCATTTTATTGCACCTGAAGCCAAGTCTAAGAAATCCCTAGAGAGGACAGCCAGAATGTCTATAAAAATCTAATGAAGATGTAAGAAGAAATTGAAATGACCAGAAAATTATAGTGAATCACAGGTATTTAATGGATTCCTAAGTGCTAATTCTCTATAATGACCAGTTATAAATGAAATTTCTCTAAATTACAGCAGCAGAATTCCAAGCCTAACGGTAGCTTTTCAAAATTATACAATTATACATTGCAACAGTTTTTTAAAAAAAATTGAGACTTACAGTCATTTCCAAGATCAGGTCTTCTGTTAGGTTTTTTGATTGGATATCTTTTGGGTAGCATGTCACTTCTGTTTCCTGTGAACGGATATATGTACAAATGTCCCCAAGTTAGTCTTGTAGAGTTGTAACAGCAAAATATGAATAAAACATCAGGAAATGTTCTGTTAATTATCTCTTTGATAAAGGCATGCATAACCATGAGAGAAACCTTTAAAATAAAGAGTACCTCTATTCAGAAGAAGATACACATAGTCAAAAGAAGTTTGTAGATAACAAGAAATAAGCTTCTGAAATTCTACAGAATATCTGAAACCCTTCAAAAGACAGCCTAATAGAAAAGACTTCATACCACACACAGAATATCACCAGTTGTTATAATAGAGAGCCAAAGTGAAAGTCAACATCCAGTCAGGCCCTTCAGCACAAATCTGATCATAAAGCCACATCTTTCTTATTAGTGAGAAAATTAATAAATAGGCATCTGCCATGCAAACATAGGCCAGGGGAATAACTTAGCTTTTTGAATATGAGATGTAAGACACTGAGGACTGACCCAAGTGAGACACAGTACTTCACAAAGAGAAGGCCGAGTCATCAAATTGAAGAAACTAATTCACAGCTCTAACAACATGATCACCACGTTCACTGATGTCACCTCTGTAATTTCAAATATTGAAGTAGGTTGGGAAATACAAGCTTTAACTCTATTAAGTTTTCCAGCATTTATCTAGAAAAGTGAACTTTAAAAGATCTTTTGACTAATGACCACATTGTACAACCTGGGGAAGGCAAAAGGCCCTTCAAACCCATGGGAAATGGTTTAAAGCTATTCCTGTGCTTTTACACTAATTGCCAGCCAAGAATCTGTCCAGAGACATGTTACCAATAAACTGGCACTGCGAAATATTGATCTTGCCTAAACTAACATGGTTCATCAAATACCATTTCATCTGGGAAAAAAAGGAATCATATTTCTAGAATACCAAAATGCTCCATTCTCACATTTTTCAAAGGAAACATTCTGATTTCAAAATGACTGTTTAGAACAGAAGTCACTGCTTCACTGTATAAAAATTTATTTTACAAAAGGAAGGATCAAAATGCATAATTTCACTGAGATTGAAAAAAGAAAGCTGGATTGACCTTACTGTTTTATTATTCACTCCAGATTTTTGTTTTCATTTTAGTATTGGTAGATATGAAAGTTCAGACTTCCCTCATGCTAGTAGGTGACTGAGAGCATGGAACAACATTAACAACTGGAATCTGAGGACCCAGAATACAAAATCACCTCTAGGATTTCCATCATTTTTGTGTTTTGATATGAATCTGTGCTACTGCTCCTAGTTATTCTTTGAATCCATTTTCTATTTACTTGTTCATCATTCGGATTTGCCAGTTCTGCCAGCTTAGATGGTAACTGTTGCATTTAGTAGTCATCTGCTGTCACGTTTCATTACACTGTGATCTGCTGCCACGCACCTAGACAAATGGCTACTGAATACATACAATCAGTTATACATGTACAGTAGGTCTTGGGGCAGATCTAAAAAAGAGCTGTTCATTCTCTCATTCTTCCTTTTAATTTACAAACTAGTTGTCACGTCTTCCTTTCACTCTTTTCTGTTTTCTCTTAATAGTCTAGATATGTTAGCAATGCACTGAAACTTCCCTGCCTTTTTGCATTTTCATTAACAGAGAACTGTTCTGTAGGAAAACCTATATCCCCTGGTAAAGGTAAGAGATCGCTCACTGAAAGATGTTCTCCCTGTAGATACAATACTTCAGCTGTGCAAGTGTTGGCAGGAATATTTATTACATACTCTGAATTACTAAACATTTAACACTGTGATTCTGTGATTCTTTGACAGATGACAGAAGAAAACATTAAGTGGGTATCTGAAATTTGTATAACAATGAGGACAAAGACAGATTTACTTCAATAAGATTTCAACTACTTAAACTGAGTCAGTAACCAGTACAGAAAAATATTTTTACTTGGTTTTTTTACTCTTCATAAAATTACTATTTCATTATCATTTAAGCCAATGCACTCCAAATGAAATGTAGAAAGCAGGATCCTGAAGTTATTTTTGTTTGGAGCTCAAGTTGCCAACTGAGGAACCAGGAATCACCAAAAAACGCTGCAACAGCCTTCAATAAATTGTGGTAAAGTTCCACTCTGTCACATAGAGTAACTCAGAGCCTTCTCAAAGGCCCATGTGGGGTGTGAAGATCCAATTCAATATCTCAAAGGCCCATGTGGGGTGTGAAGATCCAATTCAATAACAAATACAAAAGTATGAGCATGACCAGAATCTAATGTATTATGTAACTATTATCTTCAAGTAAGATTCAGATAAACTCATCCAATAAATGTGGTATCCTTTCTTTTTTTTTCCATTGAGCACTTTCTGGTTTTAATTCACATGAGTTGTAATATTCTATAAGCAGTACGGAAAAAACCTGCTGATGGTTTCTTGTGATGGTGGTACCTTGCTATGAATCCATTAACTACCATTTGAAGGCAATAAATGCAAATACATGAAGTTGACTAAAATCCAGCAGGAGCCCTCACCAAGCCTTTATTGTGAGGGGAGAGATACCAGGGAGAAACAACACTCTAAGAGAAAGTAAGGACACTGGTTACCAGTGACACTTAACGTGAAGGGGCGAGCAATGAGCATTATTAGCATGGAAGCAGAGAGCAGAAAAGGCCCAGATGCTGAAGGGTATTCGCGCTCCTCAGTTCTGCTGAAATCAATAGGAGTTCAAAAGTCTAAATCCTTCGGTTCTTAAGACAAATAAAGTATGAGGAAAAAAGGCCACATTCAACTAGACTACATAAAGATGTGCTCAATTTTTGTTTAATAAATTTTGCCTTGCTTATGAATGCTTTTGTTCCTACATGAACACTCCTAACAGCCTTCTCCTCAACAAATCTGAGATGCAAGGGATTAGGAGCTACAGTGGACGCACTAAGTAATAGCCTGCACCCATAGAATTCAGGTAGAGCATGGTGGAATAGTAAAAGGTCTGCTAAATATGAATTCCTAAATTAGCATTTAATTCAACTGCGATTTTAAATAGTTTTATCTTTTCACAAATCAGACTAATCAGCTGATTTTAAAATATCCACTGTTTATCTTGATTATTCCCCATATTTAACTCTTAGCTTTTTGTTCTGAAAACATTTTCCTATTCATTTATCTTGGCTACAGCTACATTAAGCAGCTTGTTGGTTTTCCTTCTGTTTGGATTTCATATTGACATTGTTACCTTCCATCTGGGGATACATTCAGCTTCATTAAACTTGTGCAGATCTGAAATCTTTCAGTAGCTCATGTACTGTGCTGATTTTTCACTCTTGGATCCACACTTAATGCTATTTGGAGCATAAGACCTTGAGAAGGTAAGGTAATGCTTTGTGTTTATTCTTATCTTCTCTTTCCACCTAATATCAAAAGCAGTCAGCTGGGGATAGAAGGTTTTCATATTTCATTTTCATCTGTCTACAGTTCCTCATTTGTAAATGAGATTAATGTCTTTTTAATTAATTAACACTCTTTCAGGCATCAGAGCAATACAAATCACTTAGGTATGACCTCTTGAAAGCACTGTATTGAGTTGTATGTGCCACAGGGCTTACTGCACGCTAATCACAAGAATCACAAGGACCACTTACATGCAGCTTTTCTGCAGACAACAGCACTTTGCAGTATAAAGAATGGCCAGTGGGTGAATCCCACTGAAACAGTTCACGTGATAAGAGTGTCACAGCAATTGGCAATGCCTGCCCTGGTAGACATCTGTACTTCAGAGGCTGAACTGCATCCATCCCCAATTTCACCTCAACTTGTCAACAGTGGTTGGTGCAAGAATTGTTCCCAAGGCCAAGAAAGGAAGAGTACGAAAGCTGGGCTTAGTAATACTAACTTGCTTCTAGACACTGACAAAATTAAGGTCTGGGAAAGAGGAATACAAATTCCAACAACTTGTACATACCTTTATGTATAAAATCTTTCTTATAAATACTATAAAAGCTGTAAACAATACACCTATTCATATATTACACACATAACATCTGGCAGACAATATCTGAAAGAGAATTCATTTCAGTAAAAGTAATTTATTTCATAGAACTCTGCCCTCAAGTAACGTTTCTCTACTCAAAAACCCTGCCTGAATGAGTGGAGTTTTAATTCTAAGTTTTCTGGCAATTAAATTTCTCTCTCTGCCCACAGAAAAGATGTAATATCACCACACTGTGACACCATTATGTGTTTTGGGTTTTTTTACATCTGTTAATTCACTCTCCACTACCCCCAATCAACCCTGGCCAACTGTAGCCAAAGGTTAATTAAAAGGATTAGTGACTTTCTGGTTCACATGAAATCATTTACCATGAATGGCCAGGAAGAACAGCGCCACCTGACAAAACATCTTAGGACTCAGAACTCATATAAGTAATCAGGCCAGATTTTTCAAAAACATATTGATGGCAGTGATGATTAGTTATATCAGGGTTTTTTTTAAATCCTGTGTACTGGGCTGTTTTGGTGGAAGATAACTATCTCTAAAGATTCTTGCCTCTTTCCCTGCACTCTTCATATAGTGTTTGTTCAAATGGTAAATAATAGAAATTAATGCTTCAACTTACGTGTCTCCTTTGCATTGGTTTTCTTGTAACTTAGAGATCTGACTTTTTGTTGGTGAATTGGACAACAATAGACCCCATCACAAGGCAAAATGCCACAGAAATTCACTTCTGGGATCCTGCTGATGGGTTGCGTGCTTTGAGAAATTGTGCTTTCCCCCTGCAATGCTAAAGGAAAAAAAAAAAGACATAATTTTCACTAGTACTGTGTGTCTATTGGCATTTTATAATAGCATAGAAATTGAAAGCCTGTTATGTGTATGCAGACTAGCAGAGATACAGTACCTGCTGTAGTGGTAGAGGGAGAGAGTACAACAGAACTTGAGGTACTGCTGATGAAGAAAAAGAAAAACAATTCATTAAGAAACGGACATCAGGGTTGTGGACCAAAACAGACTGGTCCACAATCTATTACTAATTCCCATTCATTAACACTAATTCAACTACTTGCCTGTATATCGGATGCTTTTCAAAACGTCTGTCATGAACACTAAGTAAATAGAGGGTTGATATTGTCAAAGCACTGTAGAAAGAGAATTATTCTGTAGATTTACATACAACTCTTATGTAACATAATATGAATAATACCTTGGCAGCACCTTGCCCAAATGTAGTAACGTAAGAGTTAACTATCTCTTTCTATTTCTATCAGTGGAAAAAAACTGACTGAATTTAATGGGGTTTAGGTCAGATACTTGTATACAGCTACATTCAACACAAAATATGGTCAGTTTTCCATTGTAAATAGAATCACAACACCAGTTCAAAGTACTCAGTTCACAGAGAGATTGTAAGGCACAGGGTTTTGGACTGGAAGTAGAAAATGGCAGTCTCAAAAGTCCAGAGCATACTTTCCTTTCCACAAGTCCAATGTCACAAGTTAAACTTTCAGAGTCACAGGACTGCCAACTACATTGGGAACAAGTCCAGCTTCATTTCACACAACAGAATCACTCTGTACATCAGAAATCGTACTTAGGCACAGAATGATTGCATAAAACATGCAAAGTCTCACAAGTCCAGCTTTGGACCTGTAGCACGAGCCACCAAGATGCATTTAAGGTGCACCATACATTGTGACACGGACAGAGATTAGTTGCATGTGCACCACACAAGTATCTCACTTTTCTAAAACAATTTAAACTTTACAATACTACCAGGCACATTCACTGTTAATTTTAATACACTGTGTTCTTTGAGTAAGAATGGTAAGAAGAAGAAAAAAATTGCAATCTTCTTTCTGATGAGACAAGTAGAAAGGGGAAGGGAGAAACAAGTCAACTGGTTGATAATTAATTGTTACCATAGTGCCATAATAGCAACCAAAGCTATTATAGTCACCCGGAAAATCTTCATGGAGAAAGACTCTTTCCTCTTTGATAAACAAACCTAGGAAAAAAAAATGTCTGGTTAATTTAAGTGGCACAAAACTAAGCTACTAGTAGTAGATTAAGAAGTATTACACTAGTCTGACTTTAAGTTAACTTTGTTTCTTTCAGAGGAACCTTAAAGGGGTCAACATCTAAAGAGAAAAACTTAAGTAATGAAAGGCTCCCTAAGACTGCAAGTGCACGACACACTGTTGATAGTCTGGGGACACAAACGTTACACAGGAATAAAGCGTGGGTAAAAATAACAGCTCCTTCTCTTTTCTTCCTGCCATTTTTCATACTCTTGAAGTATTTAAAAATCAAATTAAGAACTCAGTAAGCAGTTGCCAGAACTAAAAGATCAGCAGCTTTCACAATGTCCTGGTTTGAGGTAAAACAGAACCAATTTTCTGATTTGTAATTTTACTTTTTAGCTGGGCCTCTTCTAACTGACTAAAGTCTGAAATTAACAGCATATTGTTTAGAAACTGTTTGCTCTCAGAGTGATAAGACCTGATTATACCAAGGAATGGTATGCACAGAGGCTCTTGCTTATACTTATCGCTATAACAACCAAGGTCAGCTAACTTCGCTTCTTGCCCCGTTAGAGGGTCGGAAGCAGAGAAGTGTAGAGGGGTCCCACCTGCAGGGAGGAGCGGATGGGACAGGTGACCCAAAACTGACCAACAGGGTATTCCATCCCATCTGCATCACGCTCAGTATAAAAGCTAAGGGATCAAAGGGGCAAGGCAACTCTGGCTCATTTTTTTCTTCAATGGCTGACGTCTGAGGAGGATCCTGTCTGTTCANGCGACACACTATATGCTCAGACCATGTTAAACCACAGCTGGTGTAAATACCGAAGGCAGATGCTTTCCAAACAAGTAGGATGACCTTAGATGATGCAGCAGTTGATTGTCATTATGGAATAAAGAACATGTGACCTATAATTTTCTCTTGCTCTTTGGCAAGGGCAAAAGCAAGGCAGGCAAATGAGTGTTGGCTCATCTTAAAGAACTGGACTTAGCAGCCTAGGAAGACTGTCTTGAAAAAGGTCAACATATATTCCCTAACAACTCATTCAATCCCTGTGAAAAGGGGTCTCCTCTTTCTATTTCTATTCAGCAATAGCAATGACATCCTATCCAGGTCTTAAGCACCTGAAAGACAGCATTATCCAGTACAAAACAGGAGATACTAATTGCAAATCACAGTGAAAGACTCATCCAAGGAGAAAGCTGAGGAAGAATTATCACTGTGCAGACTTCTAAGCCAAAATGAGCATTTCTGTGTAAGGCTGCACTGCACCATGTGAGCACAGTTACAGGCTCAACAATTCTCTCCTGTTGAGGTCTCTTCCTTCATACCATCACACAGTATGGATCTGTTCTCACACACAATATATAGGCAAGAAGTGCAAGTGTCTCATATATATTTTCTATCTCAGTGCAGCCAGTTTTTAAGATTCTAGCACAACACTAAATAATTCTGGCTAAGGAATTTGATTTTATATTTAGAAACATGAAAGCTGTCACCAATGTTATAACACTTACAAAAATTCTCATAGGCATATTTCATATATTTAATTTCACTCACCTTGCTGGATGTTAGCGGGGCTGATTTATTTGATGGCAAAAGGCTAGTAGCTCGACTATACCTGCTGTAAGAGACAAAATCTCTTTAATATTCAAATGCTTCAGCAACTAACAAATGAAAAAGGGACATCTTCAATAGAGTGTTAATGTCACTTGCCTTTGCAATTTTAACATTTAAAAAGAGAAAGGCAGAAGTCTCATCAGATTCATTTTCAAGAACAAAGGCCTCCAGTTAACTCATTCAGGTGAATGCTATTAAATGCTACATTTGATTTCAAAGAAAACTTGGGTAAATGGTTTAGAAATAGGAAATGCTCATCACTTCCACTGAAGCAATAATGAAGATTCTTTCTTGCAGAAGCAGCTCTGCAGATTTCCCTTAGCAGCAAATTTACAAGCTCCAGGGCTGTAACTGGATGTAATCTACCCTTGCTTTATCCAGCTGAAGCAATTACAAAAATGACTGGAATTTAACAGCCATTTCAAACATTAATTTTGTCAGTGAGTTAAAAAATATGAGAAATTTGCATTTTTTGCACAACCTAAACGCTGGAAATGAGCTGAACTCCACTCTCAAGCAAAATTGGTTTTCACTTCTACCACAGAGACCGCTTTACCAATTTCTGTGACAACTATCAGAGAACATTCCAGACAGAGGTACCTGACTTTGCTCTCTTCACTGACTGTTGACTTTAAACTGCTCATCCGTTTCAGCCTGGCCAGTTTCCTATTCCACTGCTCCAGTTCTTCTATTCTGACTTCAAGATTGTTGGTTAGTTTACAAAGCTGCTTTACAGCACCAACGTTTTCCATGAAGATCTGATCCTAAGAAGGAAAACAATGACAGAAGTAGATACAGTATATTCATCAATCAGATGTAACAAGCCATAATGAGTATAGAATTCACCTATGTAAAGATACATTGAATATTTAAAATGCAAACACAAGTGTGTCACTGTACACGAGACACACTTATGACTATGTAACCCTTTTGCTAGATTGTAAAAATTGTTTATGTTCAATTTGTAGTAAATTGAAAATGGGGACTTGCAGAGAAATTTGAAGAAGCCAAAGGGCTTTTTAAACCAAGAATTTAAACTACAGTTTACCTTCATACTGTGTTGAATTTTAAACCTTAACACCGTCACAACAGGCATCTACTATTTGATTTGTAGTGCTGCATCCCTTAACAAAATGTACATCCAATCATCTACCTACAGGATTGACTAGCCTAGCTCAGACAAGCCAAAGGGACTATCCACCTTGTACATATAACATGAACCACACAGGAATCAGTGAGACAGGGAAAGATCCAAACCAGAGGTCAGGCTGTGATGGCATGATATTTTGTTCCCCCCTTCAACCTCTCCAGCCTCTTACAGGAGTTCTATAAGTTCTAACACCACGATCAGCTCTGCGACTAACACAGTTCAGACATCCTCCATTTACTCCATCTGAATACTTTACCCAGGAAAAGCCTTCTATTCTTCTACCCCCTGCTTATCATCTAGGTATCGATCTGCTGATGGAGACACCCTCAGTACAACCACCAGGTAGTATTTTATCCATTTCTGAGACAAAAATGATTACTGATCCACTGCAGGAGCATGGTAACAGCATACTTTCTTTGCTGTGTTTGAAAGAATGGCTTTCTCATACTAATGTACAACCAGAAAGATGCCATTAAACCTTGGATGAAGCTATTACTGCAGTTAGTGTTCCTAAGTGTTCCAGTCTAGTCAAGTCATGCAGAAGTAAGGCAAAAGCAGAGTTTCGCCTTTCATGTTGTAAATGCCACGCACAACTTACTTTCAAAGATGACTGCATTCCACAAAAACAGACAGTATAAACAGAATCAGAGCACAGGTATTGGTGGTAAGTTGCAAACTTCTCTACTGCCAGAAGACCAACAGCCTATTTAACTAAAAAGTGACTTCAAAATAACCTCCTGTGCCTAGAACTGTGAAATCTTTATACAATCACTTGTCCCCGTATCAATGATATGTAGCAGCTGCCCTTTCCATTCTCTTCAAATCATGCATGGATCTCTTCTAGGTAACTTCAACTAGCTGAAAAAATGGCTTATCTGGCAAAATGTAGGAATACTTTCTTTGGGAAAAAAGGACTGATTTTTTTACTGCCTCACTGATGACAAAGTACTGAGTACAGTGCGATTGAGAAGAGAGATTCTTGTCCCAAAATAGAAAATTTCCACACGATTGAGACATTTCCCAAAAAAGCAGCAGAGCCTAGTTCAAATGTGTAATGCAATCAATTAATTTTACAGAGCTTGACAGCTCCAAACAGGTAACCGACAAAGAGAGGCAACCAAACCAGCCAATATCCTGCTTATCTGTAACTAAACTTGGAATGTGAGATAACAAAACCTGCCTAACTGAAAGCAAAGATATGAAGCACTGTCCATTTACTACTCTAGGTGCCAAGCGATTCTTGAGTTGGGAGCTCCAGAGATTTAGAGCAGATATTTCACCTGGGACATCAGATGTCCCAAAGATCTGAATTCAATATACATCTTAATCTGTTAGATATAGATGTCTCCTGCCCCTGTCTCCCCAATGGTCACAGAATGTCACTTCCCAACTGCCACAGGTGTTTGGAGGAAGAGGAGAAAGCACAAATTGCACTGCAGTAATTTACCCAACCGTATTAAAAAAACGTCAAAGTGTTTGTGATCTCAGACCTAGCAAAGTAGTCAAGAAAAAGCTAAATAGTAAATAAGCCATGGCTGTAACAAGTCATTCCTGCTTGGGCCACATCCGCATCACCCCTCAGGTTGCAGCAGGCTTTCGCCATTTGCTAGGTCACATCCCTGGAGCACATCCTGGCAAGCGCTGACCAGAAGCTACGGAGGAGAAAGGGAACATGATGGGTTCAAACAGCAGTGCTGAGACACTGTTACAGACAGCATTTTGTGTGATATTTCACCAAGGAGAGATACTTCCATTAGATACATTTTGTAGCATTTTTTTTTCACTAAATGAAATGCTCAATTGTCCAACCTAAAAGTTTCGTCAGGAAAAAACTGACTACCCCAGGGAAGTTTTGCGGGGGCTCAAAAATGCAAATGCAGCTGCTACACAATGTAACAGGAAGGGCCAAAGGGCAAAATGAACCCAATGTCACTATCTAACACCACTGGTCTTCTATGAGCACCTAGAAATCAGCTACAGGCTGGAACCTTGACCAAATACAGCAAATTTTCTACAAATCTCATTTTCAACAGTATGTCTAGAAAGTGCTCTTTCCACGGCTTTGTTCAAGGTGTCTAATTCATGCTTCCTTTACATGGAATACAGCCTAGAAGATTTAACCTACAAATTTAACTTATTTGTAGCCTATCAAAATACACGTGAAATGCAATATTTTTTACAGATCTTTTCTCCAACTTTGGTGGTGTAAACTTGTGTTTTCTATAGAATCATGAAAGAATGCATGCTTATAATGAACACAGGATCGTATTCAAGACATCATCCAGACAAGACAAGGTTACCAATCTCTAAAACCTCCCTCTTCCCATTATCAGCTGTAAGAGGGAAAAAGCTGGGAAGTGGTCCCTGCCCTGCAGTGAACCAGCACACAACAAAGGGTCCGCTCTGAGCAATGTTGGGGCCAAGCACTGTCTGCAGTCATATGTGACTGGACTCTGCGGCTGACAGTCCCTTGCAGTCCTACTTCTACAGGAAACGTAGGGGAAGAGAGCACAGGTCAATAGACTAAGACATTGTTTCCAACCTATGAGCATGGTAATTACTTTGTGTGCTATAAACATTTTATAGTATATGATTTTGAAGCTATAATAAGGATTTTAGATGGCCAAAAAAACCTTCCCACAGAGCACAGAGTTAGAATTTGTATTTGGTATGAAGTGGTTACTCCAGGGTTAAAGTAAGGAAGTTTTTATTTAACAAATAGAATGCCATCATTGCTTAATCCACTTCCGGAACACTTAATTAACTTAAACACTTAAATACAAAAGAATGTTTTGAAGTCCCACTTGTTGTATCAATGCTATGAAATCACTATCCACCTTTATCCAGTAAAGTTAGTTTTTTTCCTTTTCTCTTTTATTGTATGTTTATTTATTATTATAACAAGATTTTAATGTAAATACTTTTTGTCATTAAAAGATTCAGCCATTTACTAACACCTGGTGGTTCAGTTTTTCTCAATGATTTTCCAAACACTATTTTTGTAAATACACGCGGAGGCCTACAGCTTTGTATAAAGCATAGTGTGTGTTTATAGCTCCATAGACGAAAGGAACAGCCCAAATACACACCTCCACTTTCTCTCTCAAGACCATACCTTGTCAACCATGAGGAAGTTTTCTATTTTTTCTCCATCATCACAAGAAACATGACCAACTTCTCTAACAGCTTGAGGTAAAAGCTCCTTCACTTCCTGGGCTATTATGCCTGTTCACAAGATAACATAAATTAAAGTCAGGAAACGCAGCATCATACTGTTGATCATGGTTGTGTGCTTTGAGTTGACCATTCTTAAAGCTACAGGTAGGGCCAAATATGATCTAGAATTTCTCTGTGGTAGGAAAATTCAGGATTTCTTTTTTTTTTTCCATTCCCCAGAAAACAAACAGAAACCTTTAGAATTCCCATTTCTCTGCAATAAGAACAAAATTTTCTCTGATCACTTACTTCATTTTCATTAAACCTCTCGAAAAATAACCTTCTACCTTTAAAAATTGAAACAGAAGTTGGAAAATTACCAGAAATACTTAATTTTGGCATTTTTATACCACAAGAGAAACACAGAAAAGTGTGCAATTGTAATATCCTTAGAAATGAGGATGAAATAGCAGGGTGTTAAAAAGGCACTACGGTACGAGGAACAATAGCGGAAGTTAATGAAAAATGGGAACAGAGCTGACTGAATACCTGTTTCGTGGGTATTTTTTATTCCCATAACAGATGCAAATTCAGGCTTGTAGTCATACTCCACCAGCCTCATTTGGGTTATTCTTCTCAACTGCTCATTCGTATCGACCTAGTTGGACAAATACCAAGATTCATATGTTGAAACACTAAGAATGATCATGGCATCTGGGACTTCAGTGAGATAGCAACAAGCCTGACATGGCCACTTGGCCAATCTTTGCATCAAAAAATATGGACAATCTTCCCATTCCCCATTAGCAGAGTGTTATTTGTATTTGTATTGCCAGCTCCCCTTCAGTCTGACAACTCCCATTTACACAGATATCCCCAGCTTCTATGGTCAGCCTCTTCCAAAGCCCATAGGCAGTGGCTCTTCGGAGCACAGCAGTACACCCAATTTCTTTAGGCAGCAGTTCAGCACACCCATGATAAAGAAGCTGCTTCACATGTCAGAACAATGATCCACACATGTGCTGTGGTGCAAACATAAATGCCCTAAATACTCCACAGCCCTCACCTCCTGGATATTCTGTTTTGCTCGGCTGTCAGATGGGTGCATGACTCTGCCCATAACTTTTGCATTTCCACAGACAACCAGTGCTTCGTCTGGTGCATCTGTGTTAATTCCTACTCGGCCATGATAGACTATCGTCTCTGGAACATGTCCTCGCTGCCACAGTGCATCACTGTCATTCTCAAACTGCCCTGGGTTAGATGCCTGGAAGAAAAAAAATTATGTTTAAAGATATAGTATAACATAGATGTGCTATTGTTTATTCCATCAGGAATTCAGGGAAAATGAAATACCAAATCTTTAATACTTAAATTGTATTCAAGAGCTTTTCTAACACACCAACAGAAAAAAACAGAGTGGAGTCACTTCTAAGTAAGTGTTTCTACCCATACACATTGCTTTTTCCCCTCAATTCTACTATATCATCACCTCAAGCTAAATTATCAATGTCCAAAACTTTCCAAATTTTACCTTTGACATTATGCCATATAACCATTTATTTACCAGCAAATTTTAGCTGAGGCTGGAAATCAGAAAAGAGCAAACAAGGCAGAGATTAAACATGTGTGTTCATAAAATCCTCCATAATGTTTAAAATCAACTCATATTAGAAATTTCATGTCAAGGAAACAGGGTCTTTCAAAGAACACCAACAAAACAATGGAGTGTGTATAATTAGAAAAGGCATTTGAACTCAGTAATTAATTTTCTTTTTTTTTTAACTTTGAATTCAGGCTTTAAAATTTGAGTCTGAACAAAAGTATTATCATGATAAAATGTCCGTACTCAATTAAAGAAGCCAGGCTTTCACAATGCTTTGCCAGCTACAAGCCACAGTGCTGTGCACTTATCACTGTTTGTCACAATTAGAGCATGATCTGATATGCCTGATAACCACTACTCAGCTGGTAGTTATGTTATGTTTGAGTGTCTAAAGGGCCAGAACATGAGTTGCTCTCTCTCACAGTGCATTTGCACAGCTTTGCCATTTTAAGGTAGCTAATGGCTGGCTGACTGTACCCTGCCACCGAAGCCCTTTCAGACATCTGGAAAATTACTATTTTTTTTCTTTCCACCTTTCCTGTTGACATTTTCACCACTTCAAATCACAGCCTCTTGATCCTTCTGCTTTTCGCCTTCTTTTTTGTTTGTCTGCAATAGTGGCCAGGTTTGCAAAACCTCATTCCCTGGATTCCTATTAAAAACTGTCTTCATTAAAATTTCAAAGGAATCTAACTATAAAAACGGTAGAAAAATGTAAATTTATGAATCTTACATAAAAATATATATCTTATAAGGTAACAGTAATCCCAAGGATGGGTCAAATGTGAAAATTCAACAGCTTTCCCAAAATAGTAAAGAGATATTTGTAACACTGCTACAGTGTTACAGAAGAGATGCAGAAAGAGAAATTCAGACAAAAGCAGTATTGCGGAAAACAATGGACAAAAAAGGAAAATAACTAAATATACAGGAATGATACAAACACAAGCTTCAGTGTCCTGAAATAAAAGAACCCACAGCAACAGCCAGGATGATAAAACTTCTCAGCAGGGCAGAAAACTACTGAACTCCAAACATTGCTTTCAAAACCCTTTCGCAGCTCCACCCAGAAAGGAGCTCTCGGCTGTATTGCCCTCCAAAAACCTAACCGTAACCGCAGGAAGAGGGCTTAGGGCACAAGAAGACACAAAGTTATGTCCCAGACAAAAAAGGAGCCAGAATTCAAATCATCTGAAAGCCCTCGTCTTCCTTTGGCAGCCCCTGTGCAACACCACACACACACTGGGGATTTGCACTTTTTCTCTCTCCAAACCCTAATGCTAAATCAGGCTGTAATCATAAGCCTAGGCAGATGATGTCCCGCCAGAAAGGACCCAAGCAATGGCCTACAAAAATGATGCCAGGACTAAAAGCTGTTGACAGCCCTCACCTTTCTTTGGAAGCCCCTTCCCAGCCCCACTTAATAAGTGTAATACACTCAAGCTCTTGGCCTTATTCAACTCTAAAACAAAATGCTAAGCCTATTCCTAGCCATAAGCCAAGGCCTAGAAAGACTCCATGCAGACAAGCAGCTCCTTGATTGGCCCACAGGAAAAAGTTTGCTGGGCTGCAATCTTCCGGAGGCCCACACCATCCTTTACAAGGGACACTCTGAAAACACACTGGAAAGGAGCAGCTATGGGTCTTAATCTTCCTAGAGCTGCTTGACCTTCTTTCCTTGCAATTTTTTTCGTTGTCATCCTCCTCTGAAAATGAAGCATCTGGCCAATGAAAGCATTTAACAAATTCCTGGCAAGTGCAGGCAACTGTTTCACCTCAAAGAAAAAGCAATCTGGAAAAATCAACCTATTTTGTATTGGAATTCACAATGAGTTTTCTTTTTGAAATCTTCTATAGCTCTACTTTTAACATTTTAAAATCCTGATAACTAAAAGATAACAACATACTTATACAATATGCAACTGTAATTTTTTTTCCTCAATATTTGTGATTCAATGGTAATTTTTATGCCCAAGAATCACACACCTCCCCCAGTCTCCTGTGTATACCTAAACAGCTTTGTAAATACTTTTCACATGAAAGCAACATAAATTTCTGCTTACCCTCACAATGATCTTTTCAGAGACATTTGCAGCCAGTAGGTAGAATTGGTCTTGAGAGACAGCATACAGTCCAACTACCAGCATGAAGTATCTAATTTAAAATTGATTTAATCATGATAATAATTAAAGTAAGGTCTTCTCACAGAAAAAAATAAAATGCTTTAAATGCAACTGCTATTACCGATACATAAAAAGATAGCCAGAACATTTCTTAAAACATATTTATGTTACAATATGAAAGAAAAAATATTTCCTTCACTCTCAGGTAATATGCTCTTTCAAGCCCCACAATCACTAAAAATGAATAAAGATTACAGTAATTTTGACAAGTTTAAGCAATGAAGACTCAAAGATGAAGACCCTTCCTTTCCCAGAAGAAAATGATCATTATTAGGTTTTTTTGGCTGCCTGATTTCATCAGCCAACATTCTGGCTGTGATTTCCTGAAACAATCTCTAACCATGAGGATGAGGTATTTTCTTTTATTCTCACATCATTCTGTGACTCTAGAAGAGAGGCCTTTAAGCAGATACCAAGTATCACAGAATTTGAAATTTAAAAAATCACAGCATTTGGTAAACTAAGATTTTTCACAAACATCAGCTCCATTTGAAAGCAGACCTTCTCTTTTCCACTTCACACACACAGGCGAACTAGCTACAGCAATACCTCTGGTCAGGATTAGGTTTCCCCTTTTTTCTCATATTATTTGCTGTTGTTTCACTGAAATGCAACCTTCCCAGTGTTACTTTAGTTGTCTGGTCCCCTGGCAGATCAACTCTAAAATACAAAAGTAAACAAGATCAGGGAAACAAGCATTTGGAGATATACCTGGCTGAAGCCAGATTTCCTCAAACTCATGAAAACAGTTTTGAGAAAAACTGACAAACAAAAAAACAGAGGAACCCCAGTAAAAATCCAGTAACCCTGGTTTATAAAAGCATATTAAAAACACAGTGACTGTGTCAAGGAGATAAATAAACAGGATAAAGCACCAGCAGTGGGAAACTGTTTTTAGTAATAGGAGTCTTGTGTTTCTTGTTCTGTTTGTATACAGTCTTGAATGTAATAAAACCGTATGTGTTCCATATGATGGGTATTTGTTGCTTGCCAAGGGTAACATTGCTTATTATTGGATCTGAATCTCCACATTAAAATAAGTAAATTTTACTGTTTGACCCTTTTTTCACCTGCACCTAATTTTTACGTTTGGAAGAATAAAATATAGACCTATGTCCCAAATACGTAGTGGTTCTGCTCCTATAAGTGATAATACAAATAAAGAGTTTGCATGGAGAAAACAATCCCCTGACTGTGTTCTCGTCTGGTATAAATGAAAACTACACCATCATCACCCATGAAACAATTTGGTCCCACAATCTGCAAAATGAAGACAAACGCCATGACAGAGGTAATCAAGTGAAAATCGAGCTCTTCTCCCTAGCTCAAAGTTCATTTTTGCACATTATATATTGCAGCCTTTATCCCAGCACTGTCCTGTCAAACTTGACACTGTCTTATCCTTTTCCGTTTTAAGGCTTATTTAATTATTTATAGAGAACAGAACAGCTCCAACAGAAGACACTTATGCCAGAAGAACAAACATTGATTCTGCCAGTGAGTTAAGATGTAGAAGAATGGCAGAGAGTTCCAGGGAGAAGCTGCACATATGTTTCTAGCAGAGGCACTGCCCCCTTAAAAGCACTGCAAACAGACCTCATGCCCATGTAGAATAGGAACATTACCAACATTTCTTAAGATGGGAAATGCATCTACCATACACTCTAAACACCATACAACAGTGACGCTAGCTGAATATAAATATTTTGTATAGGCATACTTAACACATTTGTAAAGCTGCTGAAAATTTTCCTTAATGAAGGGAGACCAGGTATATATTACTACTGTGATTCTATGTGAACACCCAGAATTTAATTTGGATAAAGATCGGAAGACTGGCTTACAGCTACTATCAGTTTCCAAGAAACAGCTACTTCACATTTCCAACCCATCAAGTACTGAAATAAAATTGAATAAATTTATCAAAATTCTTACTTAACAGGATGGAAAGTTTTTTTGCTTCGATCTGACTGAGACTGTTCAATAGCAATTGTTTGATTTGGAGCTTCCACCTACAAAGAAAAAAGAATTATCAAACATAACAAGAATATTACAAACACATAACACTTTCAATAGAAATTAATAGGAAAATTGTGTCCAAAACAGTAAAATCTCTCTCATTTGTCATGGATCTGTATAGAAAGTAACATGGGAATTGACTCCTGATTAACTGACAGCTAACAGTGCTATGTTCCAGCTAGTTTGAAGCCCCAAATCGTTCTGTGGATGTAATTTCAAAGGGAAAAAAAAGGAAAAGTCATGCATTAATTTGCAAAGGTAAAATTGCTTTCCGAATGTAGTCTGTTATTGGCTCATTCTATCCCAAAGCATAAATGTAGCTATTTAATATAAGAACTGAACCTATGCAAGGTAGTTCCATAAATTATTGTAATGTACATTTCTGTACCTTTCTGGAATGGTACCAAGCATTACTTTGCTTCAGATGGGAACAGATGACAGTAATATTCACTACTTTCTTCTGCATTAGAATGCATTAAGCAAAACTGGTAGTAACTGCCTTGTAAAACAGCTACATGGATTTTTTAAATCACTGAATTTTGGTAGCAAGTAAAAAAACCTGGTAAAATTTTTCAGAAAGATTAAAATTTTTTACTACTTCTGCTTATGCAAGCTTGCGGACCCATACTGGCTGGGAAGAATTTGGTTCTTAAAATAAAAATGGAAAGCCTGGCAAGAAGAAATGGGGAAATTTCCCCATTCAGTTTACACATGAACTATTTGTGAAAAATACATTTAATTCTTTTTCTCTGCTTTGTGGATTGTTTTTTTCAACACCTGTTATTGACCAATGGGTAGACTGGCCACCTACACACCAGAATATGCCCCTGCACTGCCCACAGAGGGAACAAAATTTCAGCCAAAGAGAGGGAAGCCAGTGAAACCATGGCAAACAGGCAAACATGACGTCTCACAGCATATAACAGCATAAGCATCCAGAAAACATCACTTTTTTGCAAAAGAGTTCCACACATAAGTCACTAGTAACTTAAAAGAGTTCTCTTTTGTCAGTTCTTGGTCAAAACTGACTAAGAAAAGAGTTCATTCCAATTATTTACCTTATTCTGTGGATAATCACATACTAACTAATTAAAAGTAATAATCACAAAGAGGAGAAATACTTGCCTTTATTCCAAAAGCTTTCAAGTAAAACTTTTCTATTTGTTTCCCCCCCAGCTGAGTTTTGACATATTTTGGATGTCCAGTGATTCCAATATGGACTGTGATTTGGAAATGATTCTTCTTCTGGCACACAAATGCGTCATCTGTTGTTGAAAAATTAAATCCTTTATCTGTGACAATATGATATCCTACAGCAGGTCTACAAAAACAAGAAGAATAGGAACTTTAAGTACAGGCATATTTGAGTGACATCTTGAGTTCCTATTTTTTATGTGGTCTGAAAATCCATCTGATTTTTACTAACAAAATGGGAACCAAAACACATCTTCACAATCACCGGTTCTACCAGTATTTTCTTCTTAGCTTCTTGGAAGTGTAAAAATTAAAATGCAAAAAAGTGTACTCTAATTTTAGTCTGACACATGAAATGTTTGAAAGCCAGAGGTGGGGAAGCTTACATAATTCTCACTTACAAATCTAGTATAAAGGAACTCTGTTCACCTAAAAGCACAACCAAACCTTTTAGTGTATTCAAGCATTCATTATAACATTGCTACAAACAACAGAGCTGAACTACGGCTGCAGACAACAACGTGCTAATGAGCCAGCAAGACTCCCCATTTTGTTCACGAATTCCCACACCAAGTGCTTCCGCAGAAGCTGCTGGGACTCGAGTAAAGCTTTACTCAGGCTAAAAGAAAAGCTATCGATACTGACCCTCTGGGCAGATGACTATAAAACTCTCCTTTATAATGTCCATCCTACCCCAACCGAGGAAACCCTATGCTATTTATTGAAAGGGCTAATTTCTCACCCAAAGGGAAAGAGTATTCTGTCCTTGCGATTCACAGCAAACAAGGAAAGGTATCAAAAGATCTTTCTAAAAGAGCCAGCCATCCCAACAATGTTTCCAGTCCTCTGATTTAAGAGATGGATAATTCTGAAATAATAGGACTACACGACAAGGTTCTCTTATATGGGCATTGGCTTTTCTTGCTAATCAAAGTTTGATAATGATGATCTCGTCTGATGCTACTAAGAACCCCTCATTAACACAATTACTGAAGAATGGCTTTTCAGAACTCATCCATTCATTTGCACATTAATAGTTGTAAAAATCAAAATGTACAGGCTCTACAAGAAACGTAAAGACTTTACAAGAAACATACAGACTTTATTATCTTTTCATAAATTATGAACAAATCAAACAATCACTGATTATCAGGGACAGGGAATAAAGAGAAAACTACTTGTAACTACTTCAAAACAACTAAGTCATATGTTAATTCATATTTTAATTTATAATAAAGTGTCTACCATCTCCTCAAACCACCATTATTAAAGAAGGAAAACTTCTTCAGTTTATTTCTGCAACTGCTAACTCCTTCTGTTTATGTAGGAAATGTGTGTATTTCATAGTAAGGAAAGGAGTCATTTTTCAGATTTAGGTGAGAAGCAAGTTCATTAGCTGATATTCTTACAGCAATTTCAGAGTATTTGCTTACATGTAGGCAAGCAGACTGAGAAGCAAAGTAGAAATTTCCATTTCTCCAAGTTAAGTTGTTTGGAACAATGACTCCCAAAGAGGAATTTCATGTTTCTCATTTTCTGAGTATGCCACTTACAGTAATTAAGAGCAAATACATATTTTGATCTGATAGCACAAGGAATGGTCAGTCTTACCAAGCAGTACAGTAAAACTTGAAAGGACTTTTAGGGAGCAAGGGACATCCCTGTCACACAAGTGCCTCTACTAGAAATACACTTCGAATTCCTCTGCCTATTCAGAATTTGAGTCTTCAGGCAACACCTTTGGAAAAGGGTCCCACCAATCACAATAGTAATGGGGCAAGAGGCCAAGAAAGTGACAAGCAGACACAATGCAGCCATAATTAATGGTAGAGTAACCTTTCCTAATGAATCTACCTCAGTTAACATCATTTTGTCGTGAAAATGAAATAATCAAAAGGTTTAAATAGTGAATGAATAAAATGGAGAATAAAAATTAACCCAAGAAATGCCCTTAAAGTGGGCACAGCAATTTCGAGGTACAGGACCAATCCATCTACACTGAGCAGTGATAAGACTCTTTTGAGGCTAACAATACAGGATCACTACTCAGAAAATCTGTGCACTGTGCCATAATTATAGTGCATCTTGGAACAAAGGCAGTGCCGTTGACCTCACTTAAAAGTAATACGACTTCCTCTGCAAATAATGTCTCAATCCGCTTCCACAGTAATGGCAGCGGTACATGCATTTGGATGCTTTAATGGTCAGCATCATGTTGTCTTTGTTGACACAAGCCACCGAGAAGTGTGAGTCTGAAACTTCAATTTTAAGTGCGTGTGAACCAATAAGTAATTGGGTAGTGGCGGGAGAGCAATCTCCCACCATCAGCTCATAGGTCTCATGTACTCATTGACTGAAAGTGTAACAGGAGTTGGAAGCTACTTCCATCTAGAGTGACAATTCATGTGACAAACACAGCTGGAGGTTTCTTGGCCCAACCAGCTCCCAAGGAATGGAAAGGTGTGGACACTGAGCTGTCTACTCTCTTGTCATGTCAATACCTTAGGAGAAGGGTTGTGTGGGACACAGTAAGATGTGTATTGCCCCTATCAGGCTGTGCACAAACAAGGAATGTCCAGCAACGACACTGATACACTCCAAACTCCCATGAGTGCTTTTAGCAGGTTGGGCTAGAGGAAAATTAAAATTTACTATGCTATTTAAGTTCTGTGGAGACAGTTACAATTTATTTGCACCAATCCTGGGGAATAAAACAGACACTGTAAAAGGGCTTTTGTTAAAAGCGATCATTCACTAAATACTAGAATGGAGAATACCAGGAATGTAAAATGAACTTGGAATGACCTTTGCCAGATCATGTGGCAAAAAAATTATTTACAGTACTGATTTATGCAGGAAAGTCTAAATCTTTGACTACCATATGTATCGTATATGTATTCTATAGTTGTTAACTTAGGTTATATGAGCCCAGAAGTAACACAGGTATCTTCTATTTCCATTCTTCTTTAATGTTATGCTCAGTAATTACTCGCCCCAATGGTGCTTGACAAAAGAAACAAAAATTAACAGGTATTTTAAGTTAAACTCATTTTTCTTTTGCCCCTAAAACCCTGAAGGGAAATCAGAAAACCTGGCATGAATTTCAACCAGTGTTTAAAGTTCTGCTTATCTGATATATCTGCAGATTCATATTCCATCACGCCTGCTATACTTCCTTCTCCAGTCTTATTTTCAGTAAGAACAAGTGATGCCAAATGTATAATTTATTCCTACAAAACTACAATACCAGCCAAAAAAAAAAACCCAAGAAACCACTTTTTTCCAAGTGCAAACATCAGTGCTTACAGTTTTTCATAATTAGAGTTAAATAAGCTGTTCCACTGAGAAGTTTGATACGGTTGCCATGTTAGAGCTTGACAGCATTTTTCCAAAGCTGCATTCTGTCCATCACTGTCATATTCTTGCATTTCAGCTGCATAGTCCTTAACAGTTGCTGTAGAGAGATAGTGACAATTCAGTTATTACTTTTTTGACTAGCCAAAAACCGTGCATAAACATTTTTATAAATATATTTACATATATATACATACATATAAAGCACAAATCTATTGCATATATATTTAAATCCGACTGTCCTTTGCAGTTATTCCAAAAGATGTGTTATAGTCCCTTGCCCCAGAAAATAAATTTTTCAGCTTTCCTGATCTGCAAAATAGTATACAAGTAGCACTTCCTATTTTTATTCTCCCCAAAAGGATGGATAGTTTCCTTTGGGGGGACGAGGGCCGGGAGGGAAGCCATGCATTTTACTGTAAATCTGCAACACTGCAAGAAGCAATTTAGCAAAATAATTACATATGTTTCCCATTCTCTCTACTACAGGTTTAAATTGAATATACTCCAACTCA
Source organism: Stercorarius parasiticus (assembly GCA_013396915.1). Taxonomy (NCBI): domain Eukaryota; kingdom Metazoa; phylum Chordata; class Aves; order Charadriiformes; family Stercorariidae; genus Stercorarius; species Stercorarius parasiticus. The sequence continues at coordinate 841,272 of VWZL01002766.1, forward strand.
CTGCAACAGGTACTTTGTTCCAGAGCAGGGGGCATGGTTTTCCAATAGTAAGCACATTAATCACTACATCTGTTTGACTGGTTAATGCTTTCTGAGATCCTATATATTTTATGAAAACAGAGGAGAATGTGATGAGACACACAGATATATGGACTACAGTAAGGTCAGGAGAAAATATGTCATTGAGCAGATAAGCTAAGATTCATCCACGGCCAGAGACAGCACAGTAAGATACGGCCTACAGAATCATTTCAGGCCCAAGCTTCATGTGCAGTTCCCCACTTCTGACATACAGCAGAGTGAAAATATAAGAAAAAACCCACAGTAAAGAAATTCACACCTCATTTCTAAATGATCCTCATGCTATTTTAACCAATGGCTGTGTTCTTTTTCCAATAGCATGTGTGTCGGTGTGATTTTATTAACAGTGACTCCCAAGAAAAACATATTTCAAAGCTTTATGTATCAAAAAAAGTAATAGCAATTTTAGATACAGAAGCATCTGCTCATCCTCTCTTTCCAGCAGTGGTAGACTTAGAGGACTAGTCACAATCAAGCAACATTGATCAAATAAAAGAAACCAAAGGAAAAGTAACCTACTAAATCCAGTTGCTACTCATTAGAAGTATTCTAAAAGATTGATTTAATGCTGAAAAATAACTTACTCTGAAGAAATAACATGCAACTCTCAGATTTTCCACAAGCAGACAAAGGTGAAATTCCTCAGATAAACTGTTCATTACAAACCGTTCATTCACAGAGAGCCTCACACTTCACAGAAGCTGATATATTTCTGTACATGCCTGATAAGCTTTTTTGTATCAATTGGTATAAGCTTAGGATTTTTATCTTGATAAAACAATGAACCAAATTAATTTGGGGAAGGGGCAGGGAAGAACACACAGCTTTCACCAAGCTTGTGTATGGATACACTTTGTAGAAAAAACATGGATTTGAGATGATAAAGGGAAACTGCAATCTGATTGCTCATCCACCACATTAGTTCCCTGTTAAACTGACCCAAGATGGTTTCTTTGCCCAGCCAATTTAGCGCCAAGCAAAGCCAGCAGTGTATGGTATCATCTGTGTACTGCAGGCTCACACGTGGAGAAGGGCAGAATATTTTGTCCAGAGAGTCCTCAGGAAACATGAACCTGTAACGCTCCTTCTCTCTTCGCCAAATATAAATAGGGCCTGGTTTTCAAAAATGCTGAAAAGGTAAATTCCTCCAAACCTGGTAGTGGAGTACAGACTGTTAATGCCACTACCCTTTCAGAGCAAGCAGGAGCTGTGCTCTTAAAATATTTACTTGCCTATGGCATGAAACATTAAATTTCATCTTCACACAGTTGCTTACCTTGTCTGGAGTCCGGAGACCGGACTGGAGAATCGGTGGCATCTCCCAGTAATTGTGAGAGCTTCCTTTTTTTGCCTGACACTGCAGAAACACTTTTTTAAAAACACACATTGCGTTACTCATTTGTAAGTTTAAATACAGGTATTACAGAATCACAAAAAGAGAACACCAAGGTATCTCATTCTAACTGTATTGTCATACAAATTCTGATTTGCTGGGAGAGGAGACTGTTGTTGGCTTTTTAAAACTGAATTATGCAATTTTGCCTTCGAAAACATAAGTTAGTTTATTTTTTTATTTCCTGTGAACAGAGAATAGATCTCTTTTTAAAAATTTACACAGTGCGTAAGCGCCAGGGTTTTACTGTTTCCTGACATTTGCACTAAAATCACAGCTTTATCTTGAATAATTGTACTGTACCGAGCATGAGCTCATTTTCCTTCTTATACAGAAAACACCAGCAGCAGTTAAACTAATCCATTAATGAAGATATCTCAAGGGGCAACTGCTGGGTAACAGTTTTCCCCTTTCCCAGGAAGTGAGATTTCAAAAAATGCTCCTTTGTGCAAAGGGAAAAAACCTTGTTCCAAAGTTCTGATATTACAAAATGTAAACTAGAATATCCTGACAGATGGTCACTCCTCCTGGATGGGGGAAAAACCAAGACAAACTCCAGGTCTCAGTCAGGCCCAGTAGGTACTCAACCTAAGGTTTCTCCCCAAGTAGAAGAAAAGCCTCCCCACCACATTAATTGTTCTTCTTTTTCTAGGTTTGTTCCAAAGTTCCACATTTGGTAAAGAAGTTTTTTGTATCTTAAGTTGCAATAACCAAAGTATTCCCTCAAAAAATAATATGATTTTGACTAGTGGGCACCTTCTACTGGAAAACAAACAATGAACACAAATAGCTCCAGTGAGAAACCCAGGCCCAGCTTCCTTCCCCCACATCACATGTAACACGTAATTGAGCTCTGTACAGGAGACAGAGCACCTGCAAGCCCAGGACTAACGCTGATGAATTCACATTTCTCTCTGCATAACCAGGGAGGTACCCTTCTGGCACGCATCAGTCAGTTCATTCTTACCAGGTATCATGGATGGATGCTTGCACTAGCCAGTGTATTTAAATACTTAAGCATCCACAACATGCTGGTGGGTGAATATGGCAGATGGGTTATGAATACCATTTCACTTGCTTACATAGATATGACTTTTTTTTTTCCTCTCATGCCAGTTATCAGAACACTTACAAGATACTTATGGACAACTCCCTAAAATAGGTATTGCAAAACGCCTGAATATTTTTATAACCCAGTTATGAAGCACCTGTTGATCCCTCCTTAGCCTTGTAACGTTTTAAAGACTGAAATCCATTCCTGCTTCCAATCTGAACTTCAATCAAGATGTTTAAAGAAACCTCAACCACAAGTGTCTCAAAAACGTCTAAACACTGCCATCCAGTGGAAAACCCTACACCCACGGGGATTTTACACCAGTCTTAAACCGTGTCTTCTACCAGCTCTACTTTTTTTTCTATATCTGTCTCATCCTTTGCATAAAAACTTTATCATTTACCCAGAAATCTGAGACGCATTTGGCTGAAAGTATGAATAATTAAAACCCAAACAGCTGGAGGATGTAGAATGATTCCAAGGAGTCATAGCATTGCCTGTCTTCAGACAGCAGTCTTGGGGGATGCCACAGGGATGCCCACCAGCACTGGGGTCAGAGTTAGTCTCCATGAACCTGCAGGGAAGCTTGCTGGGTGCCACAGCAGATGAGAATGGGAGCGGAAGCTGCAGCCCACTGGGCCACGTAGTGTCATACCATGTGGCTGCAAGAAGTAAACAGACAAGAAAGTAAGGAGAAAGAAGAGGAGCAAGAAACCTTCCTATGAGCCTGGGAGAGGCAGGATTCATGTGACCTACTCTGGAGCTGTGGTGGAGAACATGGTTCCGACCCAGAGTCTGGTGGGGAGTCCGGCAACTGGCTTTGCCTAGGGATGAAAAAGAGAGATTTTAATTTCCACTGGGAGGAGACATGGAGGACGACCACAAGGCAACACTGAAAGCAGCTGGAGGGGGACCACCAGGCTACTGACAAGGGCCTTCAGGAAGCATTAATCACCATGGCTGCCAACCCTTCTCACAGGAGCAATGTCACTTACACTTCATCAGACCATCTCCTGTGGCCCTCCACCTCCCCCCTGCGCAGGGAGGCCCCATCCCTATCAGCTCTTGCCCATGTCCTCCTCCATGACCCGCTGACTTCAAGCCTCCTTCCTTCCCATGAGCCATTCTTGTTACCTCCGGGCACACCAGTGACTCTGAGCCCACAGAGCTCATGAGGGCTTTAAACCCCTTCTCTCTAGACTACAGGTTAAAGATCTGTAGCATCTTCATGCACTAGCTGATTTCTTAAGACCTTAGTTTGGCCAAAGCGCTCTCAGCCCCTACCAGACAGTAGCAGGTCCCATTTTAGCGCGCCGCTCAGCACCAGGAGGGGCAGTCCAAGCGTGGACGGGAGCAGGCGCTGCCACATGGGGGGGAAGGCCATCTGCCCAGTTTGAAACAAGAGCTTTTACAAGCTAATCGAAACAATCCAGAAGCTTAAGGTGGGGCTTCCACAGGTGGCAAGCTCCCTTCCCTCTTTCGGTCCCACATAATCTTCCGGTTCCATTTGGAAGAACATAGTGGGGGACTGATAATTAGTATATTCTATCCCTAAATCATGAAAAAATTGAAAATACATAGTACTAACAGGTCCATCCCAACAGCCTCCTCACAGAAAAGCTTCAAAAACAAACAAAACNGGGCGAGCGGCCGCGGCGCTGAGGCGGCCATGGCCAGGGGGGACCGTAACCGTGGGGTGCGCTCCGGCCCCGGCGGCCACCGTGGGGTGCGCCACGCCGGAACGGGGACCCCCCGAGGGAACTGCGGGCCGGGAGCGACCCACGCCGGAGCCGAGGGAAACGAGTAAGGAGCGAGAAGGAGAAGCCGTTACGCAGCGCACCGGCGGCAGTGGGAGGCACCGGGGGTGTGTGAGGGNCCCACATAATCTTCCGGTTCCATTTGGAAGAACCTAGTGGGGGACTGATAATTAGTATATTCTATCCCTAAATCATGAAAAAATTGAAAATACATAGTACTAACAGGTCCATCCCAACAGCCTCCTCACAGAAAAGCTTCAAAAACAAACAAAACGAACAAAAAAACCCTCATTCCTCACAGAAAACAAGCGATTCCACCGCGTTTTAACACAAACACCATTGCTGACTATTTATACCGCTTGAGTTTATCACTGCAGTGGGGGGGAGGGAGGGGCGGATCTCGACGCGCTGCTGAAACCTGAACAAAGAATAANGGGGTGTGTGAGGGACGGCGGCGACTAGGGGAGCGGGAAGGAGGGAGAAGCGGTCGGTTTAAACTGAGCCTCAAAAAGGCAGGGGAAGGAGGGGTGGGGGAGGGATGTTTCCGTAAGTGTTTAATTATTCTCTTTTTCTCAGTGCACGAACCAGTGATCAAAACGTTGTGTGAATTGGTAACAAATCAAAGTGAGGATTTCTTGAACCTAGGCTCTCTTGCCCACGGCAAAGGGTGCTCACAAAGCTTAGATCCACGCAGCGCCCCATGTAGTACCGTCGTCCAGCAGGCTCTATGTCACCTGCCATGAAGACGCCTGCTGACAAAACACGGCACCATGCCAAGTTCAGGAAGAGCTGGGCTGCTTTCCCGTGCTACATAGAGCTACATAAGCAAGAGGCTCATCTCCCAGTTCACGTCCTATGCAGGGCCACCTCCACAGGTGCTCAGGGTTGTTGGTAATCAGCACTGCACAGAAAGAACACCCTTGTCACCCTGGTGAGGCAAGGTCCCTGCATGGCACAGCACCTTCAAACCCTGGGTGGGAGCATTACAGGGAGCAAGTGCAGAGGCATGGTGGGGGAAGGCACTGACAGGCATTACGAGAGCCAGGGACTGGAGGCAGGACAGAGGAATCCTGGCTGGGAACCAAGAAATTCCATGTGATTCACAGCTACCTCTTTGCCAAACCCCATAGCCAAGCAGGAAAGATTTGTGTTTTAACACCACTGCTTGGAGAGGACATAGTGGAAAGCCGAACAACTTAAATGTGTGCTGTGACTTTTAGTGTTCACTGGGTTTTGTTACTGAAACAGGTAAATCTCTGAAAACATGACCTCTCATGATTCCTTTCTAAAGAACTTCAGGCATGCTACTCTGTACAAGAACATGTCGGCCCATATTTTACTGTGCAGCTTTCACCTGATTTTCAGGCAGGAACTGAGTGTTTCCTTGTGTGCAGCTGACACTATGAGCTTTGCTCTCAGCTTGACTCCCAACAGCTCAGCCCATTCACATACCTGAGATTTGAGAGAAGATTCTTGGTAATTTACTCTTTGGTACCTATGCTTGGTTATATTGTATTACATCTTCCTGTGATGCTCTCTTTTGCTTTTACACTTACAGTGTTTCTCCTGTCAGACAGTCTGTAAAAGATTACTCTCGTAGGGTGAGTTCCCACACTATGTAGCAAAACTACTTCATTCCTTCTGTATTGAAAATAGGAGCATCCTAAGTCAACAGCAGACCACTTCAGACCACATCCACAACCCTACACTTTGCATTAGCTTCAACTACTTAGTTATTCTTAAAAAATAAATTTAAAAATTCCAAATTAGAATAATCTTTAGTGTCCTTCAAAACAAATTTTCTGATACTTTTAAATACCATGTCTACTGCTCTAAACATTGTTTTCAACTTTGAATAGAGAGTTAGTAAACATTTGAATTATTTTTTTTTTCGGTGAGTTACTTGATCCGTAGCTACTGAATGCCAAATGTGCTGTGTAAAATTTAAAAAGATACATCTTAGAAGTCCAAAACTTCCCTTCTACACATTTGGTTCATGTTCCTATTTTCAAAGGCTGCCTTGGGTACTCGATTTCTGCTTTAAGTTAGAGTCTTTCAGTAAAATGCACAGGCAGAAGCTTTCTAGGAGAAAGAAAGTATTCGTGAAGTACAGAGATAGTAGGGATATTTCTGCAAGTTAGAACTTTACTGAAACTGGTATTGTGCTTTTTGAAGAAAAAATATTCTGTAGTTGAAATGATTCTGTATTACAGACATAGTATATCAATTAAATGCCTACGTGGGAAAGACACGGCAACCCTCGTTCTCCTTTCACTGCTCAAGAGTAAGCTAGTACTGTAGGAAAAGACAAGGAGATCACATGGTGCTTCACATGTGGTGCAATAGGAAAATAAATGTAACGGCAATGGCCTGTCTGATGCAAGATGGTCTTTAATGGAGACTTCCAGATGCACCCAAGACCTTGGTGGTAACAGCACCCTTTTCATTGCAGACTGCATTCAGTATTGCGTGTGCCGTTATGTTGGTCTGCATTTTTTACATACATATATATATATANAAGTTCCTTTATGAGATTCTGTTCTGTTTATGCACAAATAGTCTGCAGTACAGACAAATACTTCATAATTTTACTTCTAGAGATCTAATGATTCAGTAAATGTTCTTCTTAATCCCATAATTAATGAAGTATTACTGTAGTATCGGTGTAAAATCCTGTTAGGCCTCCAGATTATTTTCTTGGCATGTGAATACTTAGTAGCACTGCAACTAAAATAGCTAACATACCTAGGCTACATAATATCATATCTACACACATTTATATTTCTGCTATGTTTTGTGTATAAAAGCAAAAGAATAACATTTTAATGCTGTCATACAGGAGTTCAATAATCTGTTTAACCTGCATCACGTTTAGTCACTCTAAAAATAAAGGTTATGTATATTTGTATACAACAACCTCTTCAGTCTTCTTTTCTTTTATAGCATGGGCAGGGAGAGAATCAATTCATTATTCGTGATTTAGAGCAGGTAGAAGCCTATTTAGCCCACTGTAAGTAAATATGTGTGCTGCTGAGTGTGTCCCGAATGAAAAATCCTATGTTTAATTATTTTTAAAACATCCCCTCTTTCTCTGCTTCTTGGCAAGTGCAAGTGTCAGCCCATTAATAATATTTTGCACTGAACAGCAGTCACCTGACAGTTGTCTAGATGAAAGATTTGGGTTTGAAGTCTTTGATAGATCTGTGCTGCATAACTTTCCACCCTTGACCGTGATCCTTTGCATCTCTTAAAGTTAATCTCAGAAGAAATTAACGGACAGTTTCTCTGTTCTGAATGAAGGATTAGGATGAAAACAGTAGCCCTGCTTCCCTCAAACTGGGAGGTTTACATTATTCTCTCAATTTATTATACATTAGTCTCACTTACATTACTTATTCTGTACATAAACACTAAACTCGCACTTACAGGAATGTTAAAATAACAGCTTTGCTTTTAATGCCACAATGAGCGTAACAGTTGTGAATTATCCCAGACTTCATTATCATTCATTCTGTTGAACAAGACAACAACCATATTTCCATTACTGTCTGCAACTCATCTTTCCAGGTCTTCCTATACAGCTTCAAGTAAGTAACAATATCGAGAGTGCCACAGTTCTCTTGAAGCTCAGATTTCAGGTCTGACTGTTGTGTTCTGATTTTATCATGGCACTAATGAAAGCAATTCTAGAGATGTTGCTAAGGAGAGGAAGTACATGTTGCTGTAATACTTACAAAGTTCCAAACTCTGCGTCACTACCGATGAATTCTTCCAACATACTTGTATCCACCATGGGATTCTCCAAGGCTCCATGGACATCTTGCCCTAAAATTAAAAACATGAAAAAGACAGAATTTACGAGAGTGGAATTTGGAGGGGATCATCAGTACTTGAGATGAAATAACGCTGCCTGCTCTCCTGCGCAAAGGAAAACCAAATCCGTCCTGTTAGTCAGCCTGGGAAAAAGGACAATGGGAAATGCAGAGTAAAAGGGGATGTGCAGGGGAAGATGAAGATGGTTTGACCATGACAACCAGGCAAACCCCAGCTCATGCATGGCATTAAGGCTTCACTGAATTGCCACAGCAAGGGGATGAAGGGGCCCAGTCTGCTACTGGAAAAAAGGGTTTTGATGGTAAGTTTGTACTCTCATACATTTGGATCAAAACAGGTGATTGGGTCAAAGCTCAGCCACAGATCCACTTTCTGCATTAGAGCTGCAAGTGAGTTTCTGAAACACACAGTTTAAAAATCCACCATCCCGAGCTTAGAGAAAGCAAAAATAAAGCTTTAGAAATGTTCGTGGCTTCCTTTTATTCTCCCCCAAAAAACCAGCCCACTAACATGTTAAGTGTTTTAATGAATAGAAAGGTTCAGTACTTTGTCCTTTGTTGCTTGGTAACTAAAGGCTGTAAACAGATTTTATGATTATAAGGTCTCTGGAATTCATAACAACTTTTGTAGAAAGTCAGCCGGAACTCTCTAAAAAAAACCACACACACAGAAACGCTCTGTAGGCTCCCCACCTCTCCAGCCAACCTTCCATAAACACAGGTGCGGCCAGTCAGAAAGCAAACAAGATAAGGTCATTGAAGTTACTGTTCTCTCCAGAATGTGGCTCTGTCCTGCCGCTACACCAGATGAAATGGACTGGTCTACAAACTCAGAGCTGCCTGGCTCAGCCCCAAGCAGCCGACACCGACCTCTCCCCTCTCAGCTCTGCAGTGGAGTGGGAGGATGCCAAAGGTCCATCGCTGTTGCTGAGCCCAGGAGCAGTAACTGCCAGTGGTGCTTTTACTGTCTTCTCGCTGTACCAGCATCAGACGTCTGCATGGCAAGGAGTCATGCCATAAAATTTCTGTTCTTTTCACGATGTCTCTGTCTGACATGGTTCCTTCTTGACCCAATGTTTAGACGTTACTTAACCGCAAGCAGCATCTAAAAATCCTCTTCCACCCACCTTGCATAGGAATTCCCTCGCGTGTCTGTCTTAACACATAAATTCACATTGCTAATAAACATCAATTGCTTTGTGATCACAGATTAATCTAGGCATCGTTTGCTTATCACAGGATTAATTTTGGCTGCCTTTCACTGTGAGATAGCAACTCGCAGGTGCGCTGCTTGCATCCTTGGATCCCCATATATTGGCATCATATACAAATCTGTCCTCCGCACATCAGAGAAGGACAGATTCAATCGGTGCAGCGTACTTATTTGCCTCAGCAAAATTGTAACATGGAAAGTCTTGAGGTAGCGGCAACACACTTTGCAAAACCAGCTGGAGAGTACCAAAGAGCCTGGCTTTCCTTAGCAGCCTTCCTCAGACTAGTTGGATTCTCATCTTTTTGTTCATGTCTGAATTTAGGATATCCCCCCTTGAATCTCAAACACTTCACCTTTTGCTAATGTAGTCCACAGGAAAATGATTCAATCACCTTCTCTTCCTTCTACCCGTCTGTTCCTCATGTTCAAAGTGCTTGGCCCTCATGCAGAATAATTTTGTTATTAACACGAGGTTAGAGGTCAGATACAAAGTGTTTTTCCTGTACCACAAAACTAAGAATTCCTTATTTTGACCGAGGCCAGAGACAAGGTCTTTCAAAGCACAGCTATGAATCAAACAAGGACGGGGCCTTTAATACGGGTGTCCCACAGTCCAGAGATCGGCTCTGTTGCTAAGCGATGACAAGAGCAATATGTATCATCCCCTCTTAATCTCTCCACTTTGCACGAACAGTTAAATGGGGAGGAGGAGAAGGAAGGAATAAGTAATGCCAGTGCTGGGAGCGGAAGGAAGCACGCCAGGAAGAAGATCGGCCACCACTAATGAAACCTTCTCAATGCAGGTTCACAGAGGGGCCGGTACATTTGGCCGCCCTGTAGAACTTGACTCTAAGAACTTTCTGTCTTCCTTTCTGATGTACTTTCCTAGCCTGTGGCATCACGTGCTTGTATTGGCATCTGTTTCAGCAGCAAAGGAGCTGGTATCATATGCAAATTCATTTAAAATAGTGGCCTCCATTTCACAGGCACTGGATCACAGTAAGTACTTAATAGATACGAAGCTTTGGGATGATGAAGTACACCGATACTTGATAGGGAGTTTGTTTAGTGTTCTTGTTACTCCCTGGAAGTATGCAAGCCAGTCGCTGCCCTGGACATTCGGTGGCTGCAAAAGCAGAGAACTGTGTGTTCTCTGTGGTGGGACGAGCCCTGCCGAGAGGCCCTGGGAACACAGAGCCTCCCGCACAGGACCATGTGCCCAGCGAAGAGCTGCCGGAGGACATGCGGAGTCAGCAGCCTTTATCAGCTTGTGCTCGGGGATCTCTGCTCCCAGTCCACACTCCACACCGCAGTGTGCCCAGATATCTCCAGGAAGAGTCTGCACCAGGTGACATGTTTAACTTGAGTATCACTGCACAGAGGACTGCCAGCTACCCAAGCAACTGGTGAAAGATGAAAGGCCAAGATGGTGACTGCGTTTCATACACAGTTGTTTGCAGAACAGAGACTGCAGTCGTAAATAGCATATGACTGTATTTTTCCCATTTCTCCGTAAACTTGATATTCTGTTGTTAACTCTCCTTCAATCTGAAGTCTAAAACCTCTCAGTTCTACCACTGGCTTCTGCTCCCCCGTCCATTCTCGCCTAGCCTGTCCCCAGTCCCAACCCCAGGCCCCCAAGGAGTGGTCTGAACTCCAGCCTCCTGATCTGGCAGTCTCTTGCTTCATCTCTCTCTCTTCGGCAGACATCCCCTCCTTTCCTCCAGTCTGGAGGCTGTAGTCACCTGGCTCCTGAGCTTCACTTCATACTCCACACTTCTGTAGCCAACAGTCTCAATCCCTGAATTACCCGCCTCGATTAATTCTCCCAGCACCTCCATGTAGTGCCTTACATACGACCACATTTAAATCAATTGCCTCCTTTTCAGTAGTATCTAAATGCAAAGGGAAGTGTTGGGGACACAGAACCAGAAGCTCCTTGCAGTACGTTTTATGTCTTTAACGGAACAGCTATTTCAGAGAAAGTCCCCTGCAGTTGTGAATTTGGCTTGAACCACAGCCACCACTTTCCAAAGGAGTACCTAAATAACCAGGCTATTAGGGTGCTCTTTCTGCAAACACAAATTCAGTCCGCAACCCGTAAAATAGTCTCTTAAGCTTTTTATATTGACTAAAAGTCAGTAATAAACTGATCATTTCCTGACATTAAAACAGGATGCCAAGAGGTTCCCAGCCAAGTCCAGCTATTTGTAGCAAAATCTGTGTTAAAACATCAGCTATTCCATACAGGGAACAATCCTTAAATAACAGCTTGAGATGTAAAAAAACCACAGAGATCCTTAATACCTGGTTGCTGAAAGGACGAATAACATTTGCTACAAACTCTTGCAACTTGAGGGAAATGTTTCTGCTTGAGAATTATTAACTGATTTTCATCTGAAGATAGTTTACCACTAAAACAGGCCTCAGCACTTTATGAGCTACACTAAATGGGCTCAGTGGAAAGTCCAGCTGAACTTCATGGACTTACATGAAGTCTTACTGAGGGAGCTGATAGTGACCAGTACTTGGAGTCCTTTAATGTGAAAGAAGCTTATGAACTATCTGAACTGTTCAAGATAGTCCAGTTCATTTTGACTGGAACAGACCTGGAGTCACCGGTAAAAGCTGCTGGGCCAGCAGAACTACGGAGGGGAACCTCAGGCACACAGCAGCAATAAACAGGAAAGGGTTAAGGACAGAACCTCTGCAGGTGGCAGAACTGCAGCCAGCCAGGACATACCACAGTCAACTGCAGGAAGACCTGTAACACCCCAGCTGGTAAGGAGGGAGCTTCTGTCAAGGCTTTTTCACAAAGTAACATTGTCAGAGAAACAAATCTTATCCTGAATATTTTAAATTTCTTGTTTCATCTTTTATTCCTGTTTCAATCTCTCATCCTTAAAATGGCATGAGACACCTTTGGGGTTTAAGTGTTTTGTGTTTAATGGCATGTTTGTTCTGTAGCTTAATTTATTTACCGAGAGCTCTAAACTATAATACCAGGAGCATGAATATACAGAGAGGTGGTGATTCCACTAAGAACCTTCTTTAGAGCACAGAGAGCACCAAGACCAAACACACACATTTCAGACACCTCAATGTACCTTCCAACAACAACAAAAAAGAGAAGACAGTTTATCAGCGTAACTAGGTTGGCCTTCATTCTGTTTCTCAACCCATTGATAACATCAGCAAGAACAGACAGCTCTGCTACACACGGACAGGCACAGGAGCTAATCAGGAGCTCTGACCTTCTCCTGACAAATAGGAAGTTACTGATTGAAAAACCCAAGTATTTTTATTAAAAATTATTCATTTCAACAGAAATCATAGGAGAAACTGTTCGAAGGTGAAATCTCTAGTGTGGGAGGAGTGAAACAAGACAGACAAGAACTTCCCAGACCAGCCACACAAGAGAAAAGCCATTTACTCTTAAGAAAAAGCCAAGGTCAAATCCCAGTCAGAGTCATATCTAATCCAAGAGGCCTATTGACTACTGAAAGTAGTGATCAACAGGAAAACAAACATTATCTCATTGTCCTTGAAAAAAATCCTCCTATTTCAGACTGTCCTGTCTCAATATTGTAAACATGACTTTAATGTGTCCAAAGAAATGTGCACTGTAAGGAACTAAAGCAATGGGGGAAACGGGACCTGTTTTGCCATTAATTTCAAATAAGCTTACAAAACAGATCTATAAGCATGCTGAGTTGCCAGCTGGATGCATTTGGAAGCCAAACCTGAACCACTGATGAACCAGAGAGACTTCCTCAGTGGCGGCATTCTCCACCCAATACTGCAGGACTCAGCTTTTTTTGTAGCTTTGAAAGACAATGTTCTAGCACTGCTATGACTAATCATGGAGGCCACCAAGCAGTTTATTGCTCTTGCCGCTCGAGGTGGCGTTATAAAGCCAACCCACAAGCTGTAGTGCTAAGCTGGAGAGAGGCCGTCAGTTAAAGTTCGCCTTACGTTCAGCGAAGCTAACCCCTGCTTGAAAATAACATGAACCCTGCTTTTAAATCAACTTGTTCCCTTTTCCAACTTACCTGTGGTTTAACAGCAAGAGGATACCAGCTACTGTGTGCTGAATGAAAGAATAATTAGCTCTTGTAGCCTTGACACTTAACTAATCTCAGTGTCCCGATAACGAAATTCGGCCATCTAACAGAATCCCTGCACGGCGTTAGCAGACCTTTGTCATACTGTAGCACAGAACCACACATTACTGAGGAAACCTCCCAAGATATTCCTTTTCCCCGCACTTAAATGGAATTGACAGGGCTTCTCCTCCTTACACCGGCCCAGACAGATGTTCTATCAAACTACTTTCTAAAAAGAGTTAAATTAGTAATTCTAGAATTACAATTAGTAATTCTCACTAAAGAGCTCACACAGTTAAAATCTACCATCAAAGTATCATTGTCACAAAAACCAACAGAACCTAGCCCAAACTCCCTAGAGTCCTGTTTTCCAAGTCAGTTCCTAAAAAAAAATTTCCTGGTATTTCATATAATTCACGTCCAACCCTATTTTGAGTATTTAACAGCTCCACAGTGCAGTACTTGAACAAATAGCTTGATAAGAACAAATATGTTGCTGAAAGCAAAGCCAAGTCAGTTTGTTAGCTTTTGATCTCTGTGACTGAAGGTGAACTTAAGAAACATGGCATGAATTTGCTAAAACCTATGGACGCATTTTCTGGCTAGCAGCCCTAGACTGGGGTTCACCGATTTAAATTTCTTGGCTTAAATACATTTTCTTTATCAATGCTGGAGAATCTTTACTTTCCTACTTGGAAATTAAAACTCAAAAGTTTGAGTTGCCACCTCTCACCTTGGCCAACAGGGTGCCAGGGGAAAAAAAAAAATCACTTATTTAGCAGAATGGAAATTAAATGCAGGGAAACAAAAATTGTCCACGTTATAAAAAACAGAAAAAGTAGTTTCCAAGTTACTCTGAGATCAGTATCACATGAGTACCTGCACAGGTAACAGAAGGAAAACAAATACAGAATAAGATGCTTGGAATTGAAAAGTTAATAGAAAAAAAAAAAGCAAAGTGCAAATTGGAGGAAGGGAAAGAAAAGATTTAGTAAAATAGTAAAAAAAAAAAATTACATAAGCCTTTGAACAGCCATTTTGAATCATGTTATGGCAGGGCCTGAGAAATGCAGTTTGATTATGGAATCTATTAGAAAGCAAATTTTGTGGTAAGAGAAAGGCAGAAGACTAATGGGACCTCACTTGAATGTAAAATGTCTTTGGGAAAAGGCAGAAGGCCAGATCCCAGCCAAAAGACCGAAAAAAAAAACCTGAAAAAAATCTGACTTTGTCTTCTCAGAAGGATCCCAAGGATACTGCCACAATTACCATTTCACCAATTATAATGAGGCCATTTCAGAAGAATGATATCAGGCGAAAGAAAACCTTCTTTTAACCTGACATGTTATGACAGAGCAGGGAGGGAGCTCTCTAACCTCATGAAAACAGCTAAGATTTCAGAAGTGATAAATTGCAAGGAGACCTCAGCCACTTCCCGGTTTTTCTTCCTGGCAATTACCATGGCGTCACTGCAGGCTCTGCTGGGTCCACCCTTCCCTTGGTCTTCTGGCCGAAGCACAAAGATAAAGGGACTTCTGGTATCAACTTACACAATAACTTCGCGTAAATAGGGTTTTGGGGCTCTTTCTTCTTCAACTAACTCCAAACAATTATTGTATTTTTGCTACCACCAGGAATTATCAAGACTAGCTCTCAAATTTGATTCTTACCTTCAAAGAACTGCTGCAAGGCCTCATTTTCTCCCACCACATCCATGAACAGCCAGCAGAAGTGTTTTGCTTTCCTACCGCTTGAAGAATCCCACCGAGAAAAAACACACTGTCTCTCTTCCAGGTGACTACGAACATGCCAAGGAACACATCACGGTTTTGTCAGAGGTTTCAGTGACTTTGTCCCAGTTGATTTCATTCCTTCCTAACTAGAGCCAGGGCTCTACTTAAACTCTGCTACATGTAAAGGAGAATCTGACAAGGCTTTTGAGGCAAGATGAAGGTGATGTGCGTTCTTCCGTTCAGTGTGTCTAATGCTCTTGTTTTAAGGACCTTTGGTCCCAGTACTAACCATAATTACACATGCGCAAAAAAAATGCAGCAATAAAAATTACTTGTCTTGTCTCTGTACTTTCACACAGGTGATGTAATTAATACTACTGATGAAAGCAATAGTAATCAAAAATGCAAGAGCATAAAAAATGCAACCATCACCGGTTTCACTATATGTACTGTCCCGTTTAAGCTCCTGAGCATCAAGACTCTCCAAATGTCTGAAAAAAAAATTTACATCTCACAACAGTTAGACTATAGGGAAGCAGAGCTTCTACATTATTATTATTAACAAAACTAAATCACAGATTAACCTGTTTATCTAAGGTAACCTTGAAAAACACATGGAAAAGCTGAACATTGAACAAACGTCTTTTAAGGCTAATAGCAAACCCAATTTCACTTTCTTTAAATTGATCTTTGTACACTGAAAATTGCCCCTGTTCTGTCACCCCTAGGCAAAGAGCAGAAAAATATTCAGACATTTTGAGTATGTATCTGTTAAGAGGCATTTGGTTGTGAACAAAAGCTTCAGTGAAGTCAGTAAGTCTGGAACAAGGCTACTTTCTAAGTTCAGAAAGAACTCAGAAACATTCTTAGAAAAGAACATTCACCAGACAAATAAGCGTTGCGCAACTTTTAAAAGTCCCAGAGTGACACGGGTTTCTCATGAGAGGCAGCTTATACTAAAAAATGTAAAAAAGACTTTCAGGGAAGGGACTTGAAGACAGAAGCAAACCAATCAGTATTTACAAGATGTTGATGTAATTGAGCCAAAGTCATCACCGCTGAAATACAGCGGGTACATCTTTGTAGTACTTAGGACAAGAAAATACCTCAGCATAATAAACTTTAGATCCATTTATGGCTTGACGCTCTCATGTATAGAAAGGACTCTTCTCTCTGCTTGAATGAGCAACACTTGTAAAGAATTATTAAGTCAGAATAGCAGCAACTATCATTTAACTACTGTTAGCTAATCCGGGAAACAGTTTGGTTTCATTATGTAAACCAAGGATTAACAATCATTTAAGGAAGCATTTACGAGCTTAACATAATACCAACAAACACAGCTTGTTTTCTAAGAGTGAGAAAACCAGACTTATCATTATTGAAAAAATAAACAACCTTTTAACAATTGAAGGTATCTTCCAGGTTTCTACAGCAGGAACTAGTACCCAGTGATAGGAGATTGATGAAAATATTTCATGAGTCTAAAATAGCCCAGGCTGGACATACTCCATTACTACTAAAATATTTAGGTTCAATTGTTTGTTTTAATCTTAACATTGAAATGCCCGGTCAAAGCCAATGCTTGCAAGGTGTTTTCAGGCATACATAACACGCAAACACCACAAATATGGTATTGAATTTCACTGCTCATTCTATTTACTTTTGTAAAAACTGAGAACACTCCAGTAAGACAGTGAGGAACAGTGTTATTTTTGTTCAGCATCAAACAAAATAAATCTATATCCACTGAGATGCTTCTCGTTAAAGAACCAACTATATAAACTTGCCTTTACTACTTCTGTTTGTCAGTTTACCTGACAATGCTTTAATCTTATCTGTAATTGCTACACGGCTGTCATGATCAAGACCTAGTGTATTTCCAAAAGTGCTTTTGCATAGCAAGTCTACCACATACCCACAACTATGCTCCTTGTAACCTGATCAACGGTCTGCTTTCAGCTTGGACTACACCCAGGGAAAAGGACTACTTCAACTTGAAGAGCAAAAGTAGCACTTGAACAGAAAAAGCACCTTCCTTAAGAAGTCACGATCCTTTTTTGCGTTCTCTTTGTAGCAAATCATCTGTGTGAATAAACTGCTAACATTATATAGAAGTTATCATCAGCATCTTAAAGAAATCACATAATGGACATTTTCCAGTTTCAAGGAAATGGGAAACTGATGTATAAAACATTGGGAACTGGAAATCCCCAAAAAGCCGGGGGGGGGGGCATCATTTAAAGGAATGGAAAAACTCTAATAAAAGAAAGTTAAGAGGGGACGAGAAAGTTTTTACCAGTCAGACAGAGGTCAGGACAGATGTCTAACTAAAGAGTAAACAAGGTAATTTTATTGTCCTTGATGTTTGAAAAGCACCCTACTTTAGAAAGAAGATATCCACCGTATCTGTTCTTCACTATATATGTTTCTCTTCTTACATTGTTTTATAAAAGAAAAATATAGGAAAGCAATACTTCAAAGAATTCCGAGATTTCTTAATTGTCTGTTAACTGTATTGGCATACATCCATGGAGAATACATACATGTATCTAAACACTACAATGAAGAAAGTGTCAGGCATTTTTTCCCTCTTCAGAAAATCATCTCAGTTTTACTTATCAGGGAGGTTCACATCATTCTGCACCACAAAGAACAGAAGGCAGACACTGCTTCAGACTAACACTTTAATCAGAAGTTTTGTTTTTAAATGTAAATTACAATCACTAATACACCTGCAAGTGCTTACCACATTTGTTCAACTAAGTATTATATGTACGCATATACAGCATAGGTCAGTTTAAAACAATCACAGTACTTCTTAGTGCAATCTGCAAAAGGAGAAAGATCTTGGACCCACTTCGTGGAAATAAATATCAAGTGACAAAAAAAAGATTCAGCAATTTTAGTTATGTATATTCAATGAAGTTCATGCACGCGCCAGAGTAAAAAGAATTAGAGCTCTTCCTTGTAATAGCCAAGTTTTGCTAGTGACATCTCTCTTCTCAGTTGCATAACTTCCCAGAACATCTGATCCACTAAAAAAAAAAAGACAGAAATATAATTAAACACACCGAATTCATATTTTATTTCAACTGATGTATACAGGCTGCCACACTGTACATCAGTTTAGAGGAACTTTAGAAGTAACAAACATCTAGTAAAACCAGAATTAATATGTGAGGCCTATTTGTGCTTGGTTGTGACAAAAATTGTTAAAGTATTTATTTTAAAAATTCTCTATCATGGTCCCATAAAAAATTCCCAAAATTTTAGATGATTTCTTTTTAAACTGGAGAACAAAAATACATCAGTACTTCTTGTCAGCTTCAATTAATTGCTGTTTCTCATTTTAATTGCCCTCCCCCTTGACTCATTTTCTGTAAAATTAAAAGACTGGAAGAAGAAAAAAGTAGAGCTTGATGGATAAGAATTGTTTCATGACAGAATCTGTAATTTTTCCATTTGTAATCTTTCTTCCTCCCTCTTTTTTCTACCAGTAACCTGCCAGCAACAATAAACCAGAGAGGAAAAAGATCTTTTTTAAATCTCATCTGTATCCTAGTGCATACCTTAAGCTTCTATACACCCAGTAATACGAATCAAAATTGAGTAGATAATCATTCAAGACAAAAATAATTTCCATGCAGTTGTGATCATGATGTAGAATGACTATAAAGATTATTAACCTGAGCAACAAGCACAAAGTCTTCCCTACCATATTTCAAAAACTGCTTTTGTAAGTGACCTCTGTCTCAAAAATTATATGGTACATGAGCAGAAATACACGCAATGCATTATGCAGACAATTATCATGAGCGTCTACATTCTTCTAAAGCTATTGTTAAAATATTTACATAAAGCTACAAATGCAAATTCAATGTTTTTAATGGTAAAGATGACAATTGAGCTGAAACACCAAACAAGTTTTTTCAAAGCTTCTTGTGAAGAATAAGTAATTCTGATAATGTTGAAAATATTTCATTATTTGACGGAAAAAATATTAACTTAATTTCTTTAACTCAATAGCAAAATAAACAGGTTTTAGTTGAAACTATATGGGTCCTTTTGATGAAAGTAAAAGCCTTTTAACTACAAATCAAATTACAACTTAAATAACACATTTGCAAGATCTTCTGCAATGCTAGTACATCAGTAAAAATTACCACCATCTGAAGGTTTCACTAAACATAATTTAGTGTATGAAATAGGTGAATTTCTGGTGAACTCCATGAAAACAATTCTCTTTGACACAGAAAGTTAACAGCGTTACATTTTGTAAAGAACAGTCTTCTCTGTCACCTCAGGAATACTTCGGGTTAGAAGTGGAAACAAGAGATTTAGGTGTAGCTAAAATACTGAGCTCTTGAAATTGGGCAACATCAAGAGAGATGACTGTAGACAAGGTAGATCAGAGTGGTGCTAATTCTATCCAAATTCTGGATGAAGCCAATCCACACAGACTCAAAGACCGGAAAAATGAAAAGCACAGACATCCATAAGCATTGCAATGCTGTTTTACTCTAATTTCAGAAATGCAACTAAAAAAAATTAAATTTAAAAAGTGAAAGCAATTTTTTAAATTAATTATTGACACAGGGCTAGTGACACTTTTTCTGCTATCTGTGCTTAGCAAATTTGGAAGCCTAAGTGATATGGTCTGTTTCAAAAAAAAAAAAAAACAACCTTGGACCGAAGGCTGTTAGGCAATATTCTTTGACCTGGACAGGAAATACATCAACTGCGTACAGTTTAAATGCAATCAAATCATCATAATTTTCTTCTATAGTGATGAACAATTACAGTATGGTTTCTTGTTTATTTTTTACAATGTAACCCAAAATATTGTCAACCTTGCCAGTTCTCCCTGAAAGAAAGGGAGACACAAGAAAGGCTGTCTGAATTCTCAATGCATGAAATGAGAAGACACACCAAAATACCAAGTGAAAGGAGAAAAAATGGCCCAGATCAAACTTAAGGTTTTTTTGGTCTAAAATACCTCAATATTCTGTGAAACAGTCTTTATTTTTAAATACTGTGTGGAAAAAACTGTGACTAACTCCCCTCATTACAGAATTTTTCATAACATTTCTTATTGAATAACATAAGGGGGTTTTAGATGGCTTAAAAATCACGGCTTTTTAATTTGCTGCTGCTGTTAAAAAAAAAAACTTTATTGGAGAGTGGGATATCACCGAACTCTTGGAATGACAACAATGACTACCAACAGATAGCTTTCCTGTAATGTCAAGTCACTGCTGTTGTGCACAGATAGCAAGGTTTTAGGCGCATGCACTATGTAAATTTCTATTTATATATGCCAAATACAGTTTCTTACTCACCATCTTGCTGCTTCAACAGTCCTTGCTGGATGTATCGAATATATGTAAAGAAGTTACACACGGAAGTGATCTGAACCCATATAAAAATAATGGTGGTTAATCATTTTGTATAATGGTATGGAAAAATAACTAAATAACTACTACTCAAAATGAAATCACAGTAAATCTACTTACCCTGTAACGACAGAAAGGAGAAATGTAGTAATAGCTGCTTGAATCTCCTAATTTGATTCTATGCTTGCATGACTTACTTTGTCCACTGAGAGCACATTTCCTACAAAATATAAAGTTTGCATGATTTAATAAACAAATTTGACATTAATGTCTAAACATCTGCATGCGTTTAAGGTGTTAATGTAATTGCTTCATACTGGCACAGGTCTACCTTCATTTTACAAGTTGTAATTATTGCATTATGTTGTCAACTATTTTAGTTCTACAAGGCCTAATTTTGTTTCAAGACCAGTGCACTCTGATGCATTTCTGATTTTTAAAGCTTTCTTCAGCTCTGGTCGTGTACTGCCATACTCACTAATTCAAGCTGGCCTGACAACTGTGGAACAGTGGGATTTCTTTAACTCTTCATATGTGAAATAAACATTGTTTAAATTATCAGTTGATGCCACCATTCAAACATGGTTTTTTTTTTAAATTCTGGTTGATGTTGCATTTCATCATAAAAAAATATCAGCCCTGCAGAACAGCAGTCAATTCTCTGAAGCCCCTCTCAGATGCATTTTAAGAACAGCTTCGTATGTATGCCCAAATTGAAACCGTATTTTATAGTAAGAGTATAAAATAATTTGAGACAAAGGAAAACAGGCTGTCTGGCAGTAATTCTTCCCATTACCATTATAAAAAGTGATAGTAAAATAATCAAGTTTACTTCTTCTGTTGTATTGCAAGTATGTTGTATTCAGGAACAAGGAAAAGTCAGTAGTAACCACAAACTCTTCCCAAAAAACAATTCCAGAAAAGGCAAAGAATTTTTAAAAATTTCCTCCAGCATTCTTTAGAAAAAGAAGGTTTGAATATCTTGAAGAAACTGCTATTAATACAATCTTAATAAATGTAAATAAAAGAATTTAATTTATTTGGAATCTCTATATTGCAGCATTTCAGATGATCTGGGTTGTCATGGCATCCACCGTTTCATTGATTTTAAAAGCTGATGGCTCTTCTCCCTTCCATTTCTACCTCTTGAAATGAGGGCGTCTAAGAACAAGCAGCCTTTCAAAAGCGAAACAAAAATTACTAGGCTTCTGCGGTTCCAAACAGTGGCTCAGAGACCCTTTTAAATAGCCTGCAGCTGGCCCACAGAACCACATAAGACAGGAGAAAACTGAAGAGTGTGTATGATTTTCCATAGCAATTTACGAGGAATGACAGCAGTTCATTGATTCAAGAAATCCTACAGTAGCTGAAGCAAGCTGATCGCAATTTCAGTCAAGCTTTTGCGAGAAGACAGACAGCCTTTCAATGCTAGGAAAATAAAGGCCTTTTTTCCTTCTATCTATAGAATTACCTTCTATATGTTATCTTCCATCACACCAGGTTAAATGCTGGCATGACAGTTACTACTACTGACTCGGTTCTGCGCTGTACAGCACACATGCAGCTTAGCACTTTGCTCCCCAGGGGGACAATTACTCGAATCCTGTGGGGAAATCCAGCTGTCTTACGTTAAGGCAGCACTTACTACACAACATTACAGGCACCATTCAATAACTCCTGTATATCAAGAACCTTTCTTCACTATTATCACAGCTCTCCGCCTTCAGCTCCTTATTTTGCCATTGGGCTATTACCCACTATTTTATGCCTCTGTTCCTCCCTCACCCAGGCAACTGTACAATAAAATAATTCCTTTAAAAACATTACTCTCGTTTCTGTTATTATTTATTTACAGTTTGTCTATATTTTGTTACCTACTTAAGAACATGGTTTCAATAAAAATAGTGCTTTGCACCGTATAAAAATAAAAAATGTGAAACTGCTACTCATTCAGTGAAAACTGGAACACCTGTTTCCCATTCAGTGTCAGTAATCATATATAAAGCAAAGCACATTTGCTGTCAAATTACCCTTAAATACTGCATATTCCTTACCTATTACTTATCTAAAAGGACTACCACAAAAGTTTTGTTGCACATGACAGAAGGGAAAAGGGAGAAAGGAGTACGCCCGTCCTTTTGATATAACTAAAGTAACTAAATTACAATTTGTGCATAGTCATCTCAAAACAATACTCTATACCTAGCCAACTATTTAAGGATTACATAAATTCTAGTTAAAAATTTATCTAACAATGGAGAAAATAGATTAAAAAACTCATTAAACTTCTGAATGATGCAACTGAGTCTCTTGTTTTTGAGTAAATATTTCATCATGTCAAGACATAGGGAAGTTGCTTGAACCACAACGATTTTACATCAATTTGCCAATTGCTCTTTAATGACACGTGACTTGTTTCAGTAGCTTCTGGCTGTCCAGATTTTCTACTGCATTCATGGAATGGAACACAGCTCAGTGGTGTGTCTTGGATTTGAAATCACCACCCTTTGAGTAACTGCATTATTGGTGGTGGGCCCTTCTGATGATAGGGTTACAGCTCAAAGAGCGTGTTTTCTCGTGACAGGAGTAAGCTGAAGAATATATAAATGTCTGAATTTTTTAGGCTTTTTAGAAAGAATCAAACACTAAGTAATAAAACACAATTTTCATTTTATACAGCTTCTTTAAAGAGGATGTAGAAAATTTTGAAATTTTTGAATGTATTTTCTCTTCCACTCAAAAATAGAGAAAAAACAAAAAATAAACCCAATAGTGATGAGAAAGACAAAAAAGATCTTAAGAGCCAGATGAAAACATTTTGATGCAAGTCTTCTATCAGAAAATTGAGCTCTGACAATACAAATATTACTGAGAGAATTGTCAACTTGTCCAAAAGTTATCCAACAGAAAAGTCAAGGCTTTCTCAAGGTTCAGAAGGCTACAGATTAACACTGACCTTGCTTGCTCAACCCTGACATACACTAAAGCACGCTACAAATCCCCTCCTTCTCCTCCACATCCATCATAGCCCCAGTGCCTCAGGCAAGTCCCTTCCACCTAACTTCAATGTCTAAATCAGTACCTGACAAGTCTTGCTTCAGATTCCTCTAGGACCATTCCATAATTTCTAAGATAATCTTCCTGTTATTCAAACATACTTCCCGCTCTAAGTTCAAACTCACCTTCATTCCTGCTTCATTACATTCCTCCTGCTCAAATTCGGAGGATTAAATCTATTTATCTCTTCTCAAATCTTTCAGCTACCTTTGTCAGTGTGTTATGTACATCCTAAATTTCTTATGCCACAAATATTCTAGAGGTACAATATTCAGCCTGTGCTACTTCAATACCTATTTCTTTCATGACACTTCCCAGGTGACAGCCCCTAGTTCAAAAGCATCTGTTTTGAGCATCAGGATGGTCTTCTTCAAGGAAGTCAATGTTATTTTTGCAGTCAATGCATCATAAGT
The DNA here is from genome assembly GCA_013396915.1 of Stercorarius parasiticus. Taxonomy (NCBI): domain Eukaryota; kingdom Metazoa; phylum Chordata; class Aves; order Charadriiformes; family Stercorariidae; genus Stercorarius; species Stercorarius parasiticus. The sequence goes on from VWZL01002766.1 coordinate 865,308, forward strand.
GAAGTAAACAGCTCTTTCAAAAAGGGAATTTGCCTTAAAGGTTTGTTCTATATTAGTCTTTTTTAAAGTTTAATTTACTAGTTGCTTACTTGCCACATAAAATTTTGTAACAGTAATTTTAAAGTCTTAGATTTTAGGAAATAAAGTTCAAGATGCACAAATTTGACTGAGGTGATCAGCTGATAGCAGTTTTCTCAATCCAAGAGTTCTCTCAAATGAGTCAAGATTCCCCCTCTGTCTGTTAGCTTAACATACTTTGGTCCCCCACATTCAACTGCAGAAGCTTTCACAAATCGAACAGGTTGCAAGCCAACAGGTTCAATGCTCAGAGTGTTGTTTTCAACAGCTTCCAGAACAGCTGAGGCCAACTGCAAGAGAAATTTAGAAAGCAGTTAAAAACAGCTCTGCATTATCCATTGCCTCAAAGCAGTGACATATTTCTTCTTCTGTGAAGTTAGGAACACCAAAAAAACTCAACTTGCCAAACAGAAATTCAATTACAAATGAGATTTTGCTCTTATTGTGAGCAAGAGGCCCAATTTCCAGGCTCCTGTTCAAATTCTGCCCTCCAAATAACCCTGCCCTCCCTGAGGCAAGGTAACTGCCTTTACAGCCAGGAATGTAGTCAAGCATGTTTAAAATGATAACTGTATTTTCAGTCATCCCTCATAAGCCCAAACAGCATATACATTTGTACATGTAGTGTTCTTGTCAGAGACTGGATATGGCACAAACTTTATTTTTAAAAAATTGCTCTAGTTTTATTGTGTTCTAAGGAAACACAAAATGATGCAGCATGCCTCCTTATCTCGCAAAAACCAAGTAAATATTATGTCACTGTTTTTCAGCTAAAGATAGCTTTAGAAAGGTGTCCAAACAAGCAAGACTGAACAGTATACAGAAAAGTCAACATATATAGAAAAGCCAGATGCAACTTTCAAACACTAGTCTAGTTAAAACATCATCTTCATGAAACGATGTGCAACTTTCCTCAGGCTTTTTATGTTAATTCTTCATAAACACACAATCATAAGACAGTAGAAATACTCTCATTCCGCTTGATTGGACCCAACACTTGCCCAAGACTACTGTTTAAATACGGACAAGGAATAGCCATTACTTGATTTAAAAGAAGGGGCAATTTATGTTATTAGTGAAATAATTTTGTGCCAAGGTTCCTTCCCAGCGGGTAACAAAGATATTTTTCTATTGTACTTTGAATATTTTAAAAACAGAATGTTACTATTAAAGTAGTTCATATGAAATACTCTTTCTCTGCCATCTCCCAAAAGCAAAACAAAACACTACACATACACACAAGAGGCTACTGAGATTTAATGTAATACTTCAATCATTCTAATAACTGCATTTCCAATTATTAAAAAATACAATACATGTGTAGTTTATTGTTTGGTTTACCTGCACGTTAGTTTACTGATATTCAAGTGAAAACAGAAGTTAGTCACAATACCCAGCATTTCCAAACAATAACTGATATAACTGACAAGGGCTAGAAGCCTCATTCTTTCCTTAAGAGGAAATACAAATCTACAGTAATTATATCATCACTGAAGCAGAAAAACCAAAATGAAATTGCTGGGAAAGACAAAAGGATGGCCTACTTATACATACTGCAGAAGCAATTTAATTCCCATAGTAATCAAGTAAACCTTTTAGTGGGAGAGGTTCCTATGATGGTGTACACCAACCATAATGAACTGGTATACAATTAACTAAAAGATCATGCATGCTTATGGCCAGCAAGTAACAGTAGGTGAAAAGCATGGGAGAAGACCATAACACCACATGAAAAAACAGATAAACATAATGAAGAAAATACAGCATTTTCCATGTGAGGTGTTTCATTTTATTGGGGAAAAAAAATATCAAGTCTGAGGGCTTTAACATTTGTTATTCTTATTTTAATAAAGATCTAAGAATATGGTCCCTTTTTCCCCAGAGACTGACACCACAACTACAGCCTGTAAATGCTGCTTAAAAACAGTAACAAAGCAAAGCAGTTGGAATCAGCAGAATCAGATCCACGTTATTCCCAGGACAGGTAAAACTCTGGTCTTTCCTCTATGAGTGTGCGGGAATAGCACAAGGAAAAAAGTTTCATAATTTGTTTCACCTAAAACCATATTCCCTAACTGCCCCTGTTGAATCACATCAAATCCTTAAGTCTAATTCTTGTAACTCAAACCTCTCTTCAAGAAAATGCTCTGACTGTGCTTGCAGTCTGCTCAGAGAGAAAACTGGTCCACAAAATTAAATATATCGGTCTCTACTGCCCCCTATATAAACAAAAGACAGCAACAGGACACTACTTCTACAATTTCTACTATTTCTACCTTTGAAGTATCAGGAAAAACACCACCATCCATTCCTACAAACATCAGATTCTGCCAAACAGGAGTAACATCTGAAAAAGTAGACCTAAAAAGACCGTATCTGGAATAGCATAATGGTGAAGAAAAAAAATTATCATTTCAATATTCCAGACTAAACTTCAGCACTTCACTGTAAGCCATTACATTCTAATGAAACAAAAAATGGTTAAACTTCATATGACAACATTTTTAATAGTCTATTGGCTTCACGTAACACATTTGTTAGTGACCACATTTAGACTATTTCCATTACCTCACTTTTTGAGAAGGTTAAACATGGAAAAATATCTTCCCGATAAATTTTGTCCAAGAAAGGACACGTTCTGTCCATAGTAGGCTCATCCTTCCAAGATCTGAATTCATTGTACAAAGACAGGTCAGCCTAGAACATAAAGATTCATGTATTTTAGTACTGCAATTATCACATTACGGTCTATCATTTGCAAATATCCACAGGTAAATAAGGAGCATTAAAACTAAATGCTTTCCATTGCACTGTGATAGAATGCTATTGTGCCCCAGGTATGAACACCTTCTTAAATCCACCTTTCTAAGACTGTAAATATAAGCAAATCCAAACATATAATTTTCAAGACAAATGTAATGCATTCACTGGTCACCACACCAGCAGGGACAAGCTAATTACTTCTCCCCCATTTCCTAGGCTTCCAGGATAGCTTTGAAAAATTTAACCGATTGTTCAACAGAAAAAAGCCAAAAATTAATTTTCTTCTTGATGCATTTTCATTAAAGCATTTTAATTCATCTCCATTTCTGTGATTATAGAAAAGCAGACAAATCTAAAGAAAACCACTGCAATCCTAGACATCTTACATGTTCACCCTGCATCTGAATAGAACACACTGCTATCCAAACACTAAAAGAAAACTGACACTTAAACACCAAATATACTAACACGGGAAAGCAGAAATTCAATACACAAATCAATTAAAACTATACTCTTATTCTTCATTTTTCGTCTTTATGTCTAAACTCCATGCTACATCAGGAAGGCAAGGATACTCACCGGGCATGATTTAGAATCACAGAATCATTTTAGTTGGAAGAGACCTTTAACATCACCAAGTCCAACCATTAACCTAACACCACCAAATTACCACTAAACCATGTCCCTCACCACCACATCTACCTGTCTTTTAAATACCTCCAGGGATGGCGACTCAACCACTCCCCTGGGCAGCCTCTTCCAGTGACCTTTTCCGTGAAGAAATTTCTCCTACTATCCAATCTAAACCTCCCCAGTGCAACTTGAATCCATTTCCTTTTGTCCTATCACCTGTTACCTGGGAGAAGAGACCAACCCCACCTCGCTACAGCCTCCTTTCAGGTAGTTGTAAGAGAGCGATAAGATCTCCCCGCAGCCTCCTTTTCTCCAGGCTAAACAACCCCAGCTCCCTCAGCCACTCCTCATAAGACTTGTTCTCCAGATCCCTCACCAGCTTTGGTGCCCTTCTCTGGACACGCTTCAGCACCTCAGTGTCCCTCCTGTAGTGAGGGGCCCAAAATCGAGCACCGCACGGTGCGGCCTCACCAGTGTTGAGGTACAATCACTTCCCTAGTCCTGCTGGCCACACTATTTCTGATACAGGCCAGGATGCCGTTGGCCTTCTCGGCCACCTGGGCACACTGCTGGCTCATATTCAGCCATCAGTCGACCAACACCCCCAGGTCCTTTCCAGCCACTCTTCCCCAAGCCTACAATGCTGCATGGGGTTGTTGTGACCCAAATGCAGGACCCAGCACTTGGCTTTATCGAACCTCATACCACTGGCCTCGGCCCACCAATCCAGCCTGTCCAGATCGCTCTGTAGAGCCATCCTACCCTCAAGCAGATCAACACTCACACCCAATTTGGTGTTGTCTGCAAACTTTCTGAGCATGCACTCGATCCCCTTGTCCAGATCATTGATAAAGACATTAAAGAGAACCGGCCCCAATACTGAGCCCTGGGGAACACCACTTCTGACCAGCCACCAACTGGATTTAACTCCATCCACGACAACTCTTTGGGCCCAGCCATCCACACAGTTTTTAACCTAGCGAAGCATATGCCCGCCAAGACACGAGCAGCCAGTTTCTCCAGGAGAATGCTGTGGGAAATGGTGTCAAAAGCTTTACTAAAGTCTAAGTAGACTACATCCACAGCCTTTCCCTCGTCCATTAAGCAGGTCATTTATGAGCCTGCTCCCCCACAGCTCTTCTAGTCAATGGAGAAATACTAAAACAACCCATTAAATCACACTAGAAGTAAGCATACTCTGTGTTAGGAAGAGATGGTTTTATCCGCTTTGTAAACAGCTTGTCTTTTCCACATCAAGATCAGTTTGGAAGCAGGAAGGCACCTATCCAGTCTGGTGTTTGGGAGACTGGTTCCAGGCTGCTATTAGAAATCCACATTTGCTTTATGGGACCTGTCCCATGGGCTGGCTACCCACTAACAGCTGGAGCACACTGAGGCACTCACAGAACACATCATCTGGCTTAGGGTTACTTGAGAAGGATCCTGTGCATGGGCACCAACACTGCTCCAAGACGTGAACCAAGCAGAGTGGGGATGAGTGCTTCCGACACATAGTCCTCATGCAATGTGAAAGACTAATGCCAGTCCCCAATGGGATATGTAACACCACCATCCTGCTCCTCCGATGCAACACCATCCTCAGACTGGTTTTGACATTCTGCTAACACATACTTCAGCACCATTCCCCTCCAACTGGTTGTTAAATCCCTTTTTTGTACTATTGCAGACCTATACTCACAAAACCCAAACCTAAAGCTATAGGAAGGCATGTATGCTGCAAGCCAAAGATAAGACAGGATGTGATTTTAAAATTTTGTAATATTAAAAACAAATGAAAGAGGGAAAATAACAAAGTTAAAATTAAATTAATTTATTTTTATTCCTATTAAAAACAGCAGTACACTGCTTTGAACTAGCCTCTTTCAGTCTTTTATTCTTTTCCCATGCATTATCCCTTCCCTGAGCTCCCAGCACTTTGCCGTTCTTCTACATATATATTTTGGTGATTTCTTTTGTCATTTTTGTTGGGTTTTTCTTGAAAAAGAACCTACAAAAATTAGACTGGCAAACTTGTTTTCCATTAGAGCTACTTGCCTTACACTCAGGTACAATCAGGAACAACCATCTTAATTAAGCTAGTCTATAGATGTTGTGGTTGCTAAGCCACCAACCTCATTGTACAAATGAAATTCAATAGGTGTAACTTGCTCCCTAAAGGAACATTTCCCTTACCTTAAAACTCATCTCAGGTCTGGCTTTAAGATGAATACAATCAAGGGATATCAGCAAAAAAAAAAAGCCATCTTCAATTTGTACTATATGCTTCTAAAAATCAAGATGCATTTCTTATTAACTTGGTTATTTTCTAGATTTAACTCGATTTCCCCCAAGCCTGCAATTTATAAAGAAGCTGCCTTGAAAAAACTGCTCAGTGAACATAGCTTGAGCTCTTCCTTTCCAATCTACACTGTGTTACATGCCTATCTCCTCCCTGCCATTACTTGCACTTTCACTAGATCAAAGGTTTTATTACCTGCAATTAAATGTACAGCGAATTGTAATAATAATTTCTAGTTAAATTTTAATGTTTCCATTTTACAGTAAAATACAACATCAGAGAAGCATTTCAGCTCTTTGCACAACACTGATGCATTTATCAGCACTTACACTGAATGGATGCTACCTGCCTGCCTACCAGGCCGCTATTCAGCTTGGCTAAATCTTGTCAATACCTAAATTAATTAGATATGCCTACTTATGCTAGATCGGATATGTCCACATGCTGGGAAACATTTTTATGTTATGTTGGCACCTTTCTGGCTCCACTGCAATTTAGGGTAGATAGACAGCCATCTAGCTCTGTCCACTTTCCACAAAGAAACCTGAGAGTTGACATGTATTATATCCAGCTTCATTCAACACCTCAAAATGCAACGCTCTGTGTGGTAGACTCTCCATAAGGGTCCAAAGCTATATTCCCCACACCACAACGGCACTACATACCCCTGAGCAAGGGGCTTCAAAAGCAGGGCTGAGTGTACAAGTCACTGAATATCAGAGGAATGACATACAGAGGGTAACCTAACTCAGTGTCAAGAACATTTAGCAAGAAGGGGGCAGAATGAGGGTTTCAGACACAGGTCCCAGAAATGCAAAAACATTTCCCTTAGACCAACAATAAACAAAAGCAGCAAACCAACCCACACAGCACTGGACCACGGAAGCAGTAGGTAAGACACATCTCCCCTGCTTAAAAACAAATGTCCTAATCACAATGCCAGAGGCAGTCTTGCTTTCTTCACCCCATACTGCACTCCGTTAAGTACTCCTGCTCAGAAGAGAGACAAAAATACTGAAGTCCCAGTGGGTGGAAAATCTGTGTGTTTCTTACCAATTCCCTGGGGTGTCACTGGAAGAAACCTGTTTTAAGCAGCGTTGACCAACACTGAAGTGTCTCCTTATGCAGCCAACAGAAATGAGACTGAACTAAAGAAAAAGTGTCAGGTAGACTGGACCTTCTGCAGCATGTCCTTCACATTCACCACTTCCCACAAGAAATTGAGGCAAACCAGATTTCTCCCCTCTCTCACTCCTGCCTGAAGCTTAAAAATTTCATTGAGTCATGACCTCAGTGTGATGCTTACGAAGTAATTGGATTCCATCCCAGCTCTCCCCTTTTCTGAAGGGCAACAAGGATTCAATTTTAATAAGGAAAACATCCTGGATACCACTGAAAGTGGGCAGGCAGGATGTAAAGCTTGGGTTTTTTGGTGGTTTTTTTTTTTTTTGGAAGCCCAAGTATGAAACAGATCTGGAAGAAGTCTTTATTTTCTGGATTTACAGTAAAGAAGAGTATAGTATAAATGCACTTAATGATGACTGGTGAAACAAAGTATGAAATTGGCCGCTGTGAATCCCATTAAAGATCCAGTTAGCCTGTTACCTGTCTGACAATGGCCAGCAGTCACAGAGCTGGCTGCAGAGCAGAGCAAAGACAATGACGTGTCTTCATTTTACAGCCTCACAACCTCTAGCAACCTGTAGTTAAAGAAGCTTCCTAAGCCAAATGTCATATCTATCTTCTATATACCTTGACAGCCTTTTCTTTTGTCACTTTGCATGACTACATTTTGAACACATTTATATTTTTAATCTTGCTACCTTGTGACAATGAGTTGTAAAGTTTCATTATGTACTGACTGAAAATGATTCTTTTAGCTTCCAGAGTTTTCCTATTACAAGAAATCTTTAATATTTGTTCACCATTTATCTTTGCCACGTCACCTGTGATTGTATAGATTTTTGTTCTACCTCAAGCCCCTCTCTCTCTCTTCACAGAGATACTTCCATAGGTTTGACCATCTATATCACACTTCCTCATATTTTCATTATGTCCTTTCAGAGATGAAAATATAGCTGCATGCATAGACACACACATTTACTACATGTTTATACAGCAGTATAATGCTTTTTCTTTTGCTATTTATTCCTTTCCTAACAACTTCTAAAACTCTGTGGGTCTCTGACCACCACTTAGCACTGAGGTGGTGTTTTCAGAGAATTATGGAATCACAGAATGGTAGGGGTTGGAAGGGACCTCTGGAGATCATCTAGTCCAACCCCACTGCCAGAGCAGGGTCACCTAGAGCAGGCTGCACAGGGCTGTGTCCAGGCGGGTTTTGAATGTCTCCAGAGGAGACTCCACCACCTCTCTGGACAGCCTGTTCCACTGCTCTGCCACCTTCAAAGTAAAGAAGTTCCTCCTCATGTTGAGATGGAACTTCCTATGTTCCAGCTTGTGCCCGTTACCCCTTGTCCTGTCACTGGGCACCACTGAGAAGAGCCTGGCCCCATCCTCCTGACACCCACCCTTTAAGTATTTATAAGCATTGATAAGATCCCCCTCAGTCTTCTTTTTTCCAGGCTGAAAAGACCCAAGTCCCTCAGTATTTCTTCTTAAGAGAGATGTTCCAGTCCCCTAGTCATTTTCGTAGCCCTTTGCCCTACCCTCTCCAGCAGTTCCCTGTCCTTCTTGAACCGGGGAGCCCAGAACTGGACACAGGACTCCAGATGTGGCCTCACCAGGGCAGAGTAGAAGGGGAGGATGACCTCCCTCGATCTGCTGGCCACACTCTTCTTGATGCACCCCAGGATGCCATTGGTTTTTTTGGCCACAAGGGCACATTGCTGGCTCATGGTCATCCTGTTGTCCCCCAGGACTCCCAGGTCTTTTTCCACAGAGCTGCTCTCCAGCAGGTCAGCCCCCAACCTGTACTGGTGCATGGGGTTATTCCTCCCCAGGTGCACAATTATCCACTAGTACACTACTTTTTTTTTTCTCCAGCACAACATAGCTTTTTCTAAGTCCACAACTGCCTGTCTGCTAGAGATACATTTTTTCCTAGATGCCTCTTTCTCATTTATACATTTTGAATTTCATCCGCTGTTCTACTAACTACTCAGTATCATAAGATCCCTCTCAACCTTCAGTCACTTTTTGCTACTACCATTCCAAGGACTCGAGCACCAACTTGTTGTCTCAGTATTCCCCCATTTTCAATTACATGAGTAGATTAAAAAAAAAAAATCACAGGCCCCTCTGGTACTCCTGTTCTCTACTAAATGACTGATTCCGTCTTTTCCCTGGCCTCTTTCACTCATTATTGATCTATAAAATGACTCTTCCTCTTTCCTATGACAGTTTATGAAACATTTATGAAAGTTTATGAACTTGCGGTGATGGACTTCATAAAAAGCCACTAGGACCTGTCAGTTATACTGTATTTTTCTTTTTTGAATTTTCTTTTTTGAATTCCCATCTTTAAATTATTAATTCCGATATTCTTATCTCATCTTCCCATAACGATTTAAAGGTAAACAAAACTTGGAAAAATCACCACCTACTGCTACGTAAGAAAAATTTTCTTTCATTAATGAAATATATCTCTAAAACAGTATTACATGAAGATTTAAAATATCCTAGATTTACTGTGAGTAAAACAAAACAATAAAGCCAGCTTATCAGCAAAAAGAAGACAATCTTGTACTGTTACCTCTTTACAGTCTTTTACAATTGGCTGCATCATAGTAAGGTCCTGATGACTGCCACCCATAGCACTGCTTGTACTCTTGTTTCTTGCATGGCCTTTCTTAAAAGGAGTTTTTCCAGTAGATTGAAACTCCTTCGTTGGAGATGTAGGTGAAGTAGACAGTACTAGTGTTTTCAATGCTGCTACTTCAGCCTGAAGGACATCAATCTGGGGGGGGTGTGGGGAAATAAAGTCATTCACAAACAAAAATATCATCTTAGGCTACAAATATTTTAAATCATTTCACAAAATTTCCAGTTATCTTGGTTCAAATCAAGGCTTCATCTTCCAACAGTACTAACACACAGACGCCTATGCAATTGCATACTGTAGTAACACTGGCTTCCTATTGCACCTTGCTAGCTATGATACAATGCTGAAACACCAGCTCTGTGTCCATAGGTGTTAGCTAAGAATATGTCAAGGCAACACAAAACAATTTAGTATCTATTTTACTAATGTATACAGGAAATAATCTATTTACATCTTTATGATTCACACTTCAGATTTGTAACCATGCGAAAAGACAAAGTAAGCAAGTCAGAAAAAACCCTCACCTTTCCCTGTGCTTCTTTTAACTGTTTTTCTGCTGCAGCTTGTTTGACATTAGCTTCTTTAACCATTTTGTGTGCTTCCTATAAAAAAAATGTTTAGACAGTGTAAATGCTTCACACAAATTTACAAGATCCAGTAAAAAAAACCACTAAGGACATAATTTTGCTTCACGGAGACTACTTGTGAATAGTAAGTTGTGCAACAGTCTGAAATTAAATAGTTACATACCAAAAAATACCTAAAAATCTATCATCCAGATTCATTACTGGCCCACCAAGTTTCTTCTGCTTGGTCCTTAGCCCAGATTCAGAAATTCAGCAACTCCACCCACCCCGCCTCCAGCAGGAACAATACCTGTCATGAACACCAGGCTCCAGTCACGCTTCGGTGGCTGACAAGTCAAGCTCCTTGACCCCCAAGAGAAAGACTCAACCAGTAGCAACAAAAGCAACATGGGCACAGTAGAACATTCAAAAGAACTTCTCCCTTCTTCTAGCCAGAATAATCAGTTTTAGTCAACTGTAAATTTCTGCATGAAGGAACCGGTCAAACAACTATGAAGTCTAAATTCTTACCATCAATAAAACAGACAAAGCAACAGCTTAAAAAATAGTTTATAGATTAATAAACATTTCTTAAGTGGAACAGAAAAAGCACTAAAAAACAATCCAAGTAAAGAAACAAAGCTAAGCCAATACGGAAGAAAGTGTAAAAGGACTGGGAATTTTTTAAACATCCTTTTACCTCATACCTCTAAGCCTTTTGTCTGCATAATGTATTTGTTTAGGCTCTGATCCAGCAATTTGCACCTGTGATCAAATTACTCTTCTTACTTGGTACTTACTGAAGGCAACAAAGATTGAAAGATCAGGGCCATGGACTAAATTACTTGGGATAGGATCCTTCTCATATCTGTAAAGCGCCTAGCACGTATCTGGACGCTATATAAATAAAACAAAAAAGTTCATACATCATCATACCAAAAGATCTGGCTCCCACTGGCATACAACAGAGCTGTATAATATGGGTTTGTAAAATTCTCTTAAGTAAAAACAGACACATGCAGGAATGGGAACATACACATTTATACAATGTGTACAAATACATTTAACATTGACCATGCAGTTTCTGCTTAGTGATGCACCTTTGAAAGCAAAGCATGTTACAGTGCAATTACAGCACAATAATATAATATATACACCCAGCTGTGCAAAATAAGTCTCAGTCCTCCACTGGGATGCATTAAAATAAGCTTCAGCATATCCACTTATAGGGTCACTGAAATTAGTGGGATTCACAATAGAATGAATTCAAGGGCTGCGCATCCCAGATCAAAATCAAGAAACCTCACCACTGTGTTTTGTTAGGGTCTCTTAGTGAAATCAAATCACATCAGAAAACTCAAGTGACATGCCCACGACAGTTGGGAGTTCTGAATAATTAAAACTCAATTATTACTAATACACTGTATTTCAAACATAGCTTTAACAAATTGATAGACAGATGTTCTAAGTTATGAAGTGTCATTAATATAAAATTTCACTGACAATTTTGATTTTATTCCTCTACCCGCCCAACATTTTCCTCCCCCCCAGCATACACAAGTCTTTATCTTAACATGTACCTTTACGGTCTCCCATTTATTCTCTACGCACAGGAACTGTTTAACATTTTAAGTAATTTTGCCCTACTGGGATAATGTAATAAAACACGCTGCCAACCCACAGAGCAGTTTGTAATTTGATTTTTAAAATGTCAGTATTTTCAAGGTTTTAATAGCACTTTTATACCAATACATCATCAGAGGTTTAAATACTGTTTCTAAAACATACCTAATGTTGTATCCTTATGCATATGCTGAAAACCGGTACTTACAATTTGGTGAACGTATAAATCATCTTCAGATTATGACATTTATTCTGACAGATATGGGTATCACAATTTAGCCTCTAGGCATTCCTATATATATTCCTATGACAAAATGAGAACTGATCCGTCTTCAAGTATGGATTTAAGATATTGTTTTTTCCTGTGTAATACAAGCTCACAATCTTTGCTGGCACTACTGCCTTTTTCTGGAATGAAAACGTCCCACTTAAAGTTCAGGCTTCTCACTTGGTAACCAGGTTCCACCCTGGTGCATCACTCTTAATGTTTCTTTTCAAGTTTGTGGGAGTAGCATCCTGCCAGACCCAAAATTCAGAAGCTGAAAGCATGGTTAAGTTATGTACTTGCTACCTCCATTGACCTGGAACTACGTTATTTTTTTATTTAGTCACCATGGCAACCTCAAATTTAGCTCTTATCTAGGTAGTTTTATTGTCAGACAGAGAAGCTGTCTCAAAATAGTTATGCCAGAAAATAAGCCTAAGTAGTTTTAAGCTTTCTGATATATTTTCCTTATTTTCTTTGCTTTGTGTCTAGGCAGACTGACAAGCTCAAGAAGGTCTCTCATCTAAGTGAAAAGTCTACTGCTCACTCTTAAGCCTCTACTTCAACACACCCAGGTCTTCAGGACACAAATCCCTTCATAAGCTTATTGCAGAAAAATTCAGCATACAATATACTGATTCTACATAAAACATCTGGCTCAGCTTCCTTTAAGTATATCACATCGAAGACTCCAACAAACCTCAAACAGACTAGCTGTAAGTTCTTCCAATTCCTGTCCAAGTTGATCTCGCACTTTAGAAAGCCTTTCACATTCTTCATCTTTTAACTTCAGCTCCTATGGAAAATTGAAAGTTATTTATTCTGACTTAGAGTAGGAATTTGGCCTTTTAAAGCTAATACCACAGAGAGGGGGGAGAAAAAAAAATAATCAGAGGAACATAAAACCTTTGCTAAACAAAGCCTTTCAAAATATTATTCTTAATACTAGAAGCAATTAAATTAATGCCGCACATACATATAGCTATTCCTCCTGCTGTACAGCAATATACCAGGCCAATCTAAAGTATCTCTAACCTATCTAAATATCAGCATTTCCAAAATACTCTGAAGAAAGACAAGCTTTTTTCCTGAAGTTACAGAAGACTGAAGTCATTTAAAATATAGATCAAGTTAATTATTGGGACAGACAGAATACCAGTTCTGTTTACCCATTCCTTAACGGACACTTAAAGAAAGTAATGCTTTAAAAAATTTTTTTAAAAAAGCTTTGTCTCAATACAATCCCCAATTCTAAAAGAACCTTAAAACATATTTTACTATAAATACTGTCTCCTGCACATCTCCTTACGACTAATATAATTCCAAAATCATACTGTAATTATAACTTTGCTCTTGTTTATGCAGATATATAAATCAAATCACAGCAACTTAATGAAATTCAAAATGCTATTTGTCTACACCACTAAAATTTTAATTAAGAAGTCCTGACCGTACCACTTTTACAGTAAGATTTTAACACAGATTTGTCAGCATAAGGGTTTCACATGCCCAATCTCATCTCTACTGTTCCAAGTCTGAGGGAAAAGTGGGGTAATTTGCAGAGAAGTACAAAAAGTTCAACAAGGAATTTGAAAGAAGGGTTCCTCTCCCCTTTCCCAACCACTAAACCCTGGAATCTCCTGCAAGAAAGAGAAGGATAGTGAGAAAAATAAGGGAAAGAAAAGCAACTCTAACCTTTCAAGCATGTTTTTTGGGCCCCAACACCCCTCCTATTCCCATCTAGCTCCTCCTCTTCTTTTCCCCCTGCCAAGCTAGCTAGTACACTACCATCACTCCTGAAATGACGGACCCAAGCCTGTCACTGACTTGTTAAAGACTCCAAATATAATCTAGCAATGATTTGCTTTGAAAAACTCCAGAAACTAGTAAAGAAAACAGCTGCCTTCAGAAAGCTCTGGGAGGTCAGTCTTTTATGACTACAGAGTCATAAAAAGGCCCAAATGGCAATTTCCCTTGTGTTTCTGGGAGGTGGTTAGTATTTCTCCCAGAGTTTTCATGACTGACTAGTGGTGTACAAAACTACATGGGAAACTACACCTTGCCTTGTAGCACGCTGGTATTAGGTCTTGCTCTCAATTTCTGCAGTGAAACTGACAATACATTTTCTTCTAAGATGAAGGGTCCTCTTTGATTTCGGTCTTAAATTCAACAAGTGTTTAAGAGCTGTTACAGACTCATTTAGTGTAAAAGGCTTCTTTTATTTGGTTTTAACTTTAGATATTTTGATATTTAGTCTAGTTTGTTTGCTATTTTGATTTTTTTGCTTTCCATATGCAACATTTTAACCATTTTGAAAGGTACCACTTAAATGATTGGTTTTTTTCCAAACATGGAATTTCTCAAAGAGTACTCTTACTTACTAGCTACCATTCTGCAAAAAGGGCAGGAAAATAGCTACAGATGGAGGGAAAAGAGAAGGAAAAAGGAATACAAAAAGTCAAAGGGAAAAAAATACTAGAAAAAAGAGCAGGTTAAAAAAAGAAAGGGGAAACAAAATTTTATTTATTAATTTGGTGTTGGTTTAAAGTATTTTCCATATAAAGTATGGTTCTTAATAAGGACATGAAAGATTCTGATGCAAAATGCTTAAAGCTCAAGTTTCACGTGTTCCTATATTGCAGAAAATACAAAACGCATGTCCTTTGATTTACTTCACTGATTTGTAAGGAAAATGCTACATACACATCAATACATCTTAAAAGGAGGCTATATTAATATTCAGGTCAAGAGTTATCAAACTCACAATGAAGACAGAGCTATCCCAGGTTCACTTTTGGGATCCCACTACCAATACGCTATTTTAAGTGAGATGGTTACACTTTTGCCTGCAACTGGAAAGATTAGCAGGGTTTAGATTAAAATTTAGGCAGACAAGTAAAGCTACTTAATGGAACAAAAGGGAGACAACGCCAGGCAGTCTACTACACATGTCTGCTTAGCTAGATTTGTCAAACACTGGGCAAGTTTCCATGACATGATTCAGAAGGAGCATAATATAACACATTATTTTGCTAAGCAAGTTTAATAGCTTGGGTTTTTTAAGCAAGGCAAAAATAAAGAGTGCCCAAAGCAAAAAGCTTAGCAGTTATCAGAAACATTACTGCTGCCTGTGTCTTAGAGGTATTATTGGAGGCTTCCCAGCCATACACAACATAAAGGCAGAGAAGACAACTACATGTGGTAGACTAACCATCCATGCTGCAGTCCTTCCCACATTACTGTTCTGGAAAAGTAACTACAGGAAGCTGAGCTATTATAAAGCACACACACAGTTACCTAAGTAGGCAATAAAAAAATTTAACTTGCATGGAAAAAAACCTTAAAGTTAAAAAAAAATAAAATCCTGCATCAAAGAGTCACATTATTGCTTATTTCACTTTCATCTTCACAAACTACAAGGTGGGTCTTTGGAAAGAACCAGTGAGATAAAGAATGCAAATTACTGCTTCAAAGGCATTCATATTTTAAATTCTAGAAAGAAAATCTTCCTGCATCTAGTTCAGCAATTCAACCAAGTAAAAACTAGATGCGGAAGATAGAGGAAAGAGCAAAGATTTTTCTACAGATATCATCTAAAATCATAACTGTGGGACACTGTCGAATCCTGAAGTTGTCAATGTATGCTTACAATACACTACAACAGCATCAGTCAAAGCTGTGGAAGCCGAAAACTTTCATCACTCAAAGGCAGCAAAGAACTGCTAAAACACCTTCAGAGGACCAACCCATCTTTAAAAATCACAAGCCAGTGACCTTACAATTCAGCTCCAATTTATTTCAGAAAAGCTTGAAAGCATACTCTTCAGTGGAGTTCTGGGACGTTGTACTATTCCAGAGCATCCTTGGTTTTATTATTCATTAACTTATAAGCAAATGACAACAGAAATTTAAGAACACAGAACGTACTGTATAGTACTAATGGAATTCCTGGATAGTTATTGTAAATCTATTTATTCATTAATTCATGTAGAGTTTTAATTCGTGATGTTTTACTGTGGAAAAATAAAGATTTAACCATCAGTGTTAGCCTGCACAGAAGCACTATAATAATGGCAACAGTGTCTGTTACATCAGATTCTTTGACGATACAGGCAGAACAATGGAAAAAATCTACTTCAAATCCTGTATCACCACACAAGACCTGAAGACAAGATATCAAACTGTAACACTCAGTTTGTTTCTGAGATGAAGAATGCCTATGGAAATTGAAGCCTTTGAAAGAAATATCTAGATCTGAGGATGAGGTTCTTAAACTATGTTGAAATTTACAATACCACATTCTATAATGTCACCTCTTTCACAAGAATCACTGTATCAGTGTGGAAAAACCTCTCAATTTCACTCTAGTAGGCAAATACCAGTAATTCAGATTTCTACTACAAAAAGTCAAACATGGTTTTACTTGTTACCAATAAACCTACAGATCTTACCCTAAAGACTGTGGGAAGCATGGAATTCATTCTCGAACAAAATACAGTATTTGCAACGAGTATCTCTGGTAGACTGCTCTTTCCTCATCAGAGAGGAGCGCTAACTATCAGACCATTTCAATGCTCCAAGAGAAAGCATATCAACACAGAAACCTAAGTCTCCCTCTGCAGTTATGGATGGCATCATTATACTGACAATCTAATTGATGAGAAAGTAACTTCAGGGCCAAATCACGCAAAAATTCAAGGAAAACATGAATATGAAGTGCCACAGCTCAGAAGCTAGAAGTGAGCTACTCAAAATACATGCAACGTGCTGGTTAATTAAGATGAAAAGCAAACAAAAGGTATTCCTTTGCAAGGACTCCACTAAACTTGCACATCAAGAAATACCATATATCAAAATACCACCACTATTCTCTCAGATGTTATCTACATGTGGCTGATCTACCTTCAGTCACCACGGTGACACAGCTGAATCCAAACACGGCAAAAAAAAATGCAAATGCATAGAGGCATGAGGAGATAAGGTCCCAGGCATTGAATCACTAAGCCTTTTAACATCTTCTCCATTTTCCTGATGCTGCTTTAAAAGGGTAGCAAAACAAGAAGAAAGGTTCAGATCATCTAATGCAAGGGCTCTTCAGTCCCACTTTACAGAATATAGCCAGGAATTCAGTGAAAAAAATAAGCAAAAATTACCTGAATGGTCTCAACAAAGAGTGAAAAATCTATGTCATTTTAATTAAATGGGCATTTTAAGGAGGCAAAAGTACGTCCAATCTTATATGCTCCATTAGTATAGAATGCTGCCCTGCTGTTACCTCTGATCCAACCTTCCTCCCCATCTTATGACATGATTTCGTGCTGCAATCAATTTAGATTGAAGTAGAAAGTGTATTTCCCCTCATCAAGAAACAAATTTTTGAAAGACTTTTTTTTTTTCATTGCCAGCAATGCTGTTCCTTTTGAGAAGGGAAGTTTGCAGTCTTAAGAAATACAAGCTATACACAAAGGAGAAGAAAAAAAAAGAATAAATCTTTATTCTATTCCTGAATAATTTCTTCAAGAACCATACTTAAATGTCTTACAATTACATGTCACACGTACATTCTCTAACACAAAAAACTGAGAGGATATTAAGAAAAAAGTTGCACTCCAAGCAGAGACATGAAAAAAATTACATAGTGGATCCCCAAGCTCCAAATTTCCCTTCTGGTTCCCTTTCTGATCTCAACTGCAACAAATTCAAATCAATCTTTAAGGCATATTACAATAGCACACAGTTTGGATAAGAAATTTGGAACAAATGAAAAATGCAAGATAGCAAATTTGTGTTTACTTTCTTCGCTCCTGGAAGGTCTGTAGTCTGTAAGGTTTACAGGCTCAACAAGCTCACAAAATTCAAGTGCAAATTGTAATTCTTATTTTTCTCACTGTTCCTAATGAACAGCACAGAGACTTACAGAGAATTTAAAACCATTATGCACAAAACCAGCTATACACAGGCACTACCTATTAATTATATCCCTACAGATTTCTAAACTGAGTACTCATAGACAAAAGTGAATATACTTGGAAATAAAAGTTTAAAGACTGCATGACACACTGAATATTGCAGAGCGGGCACAGCCCTACGTGAAGAGCCTTGACTTTTGGAAGAAAGCAACCAGAGATGAATTACGGATAGAAAAAAACTAGTCCTCATACAAGGAGTAGAAGAAAGTAGGTATTACGGAAGGAATAGGGTTTGTTGTTGTACAGTCTGTAAAGATTTCTGCTATGACTCCTGTGTTACTGAGCAATTCTGAAACAGCACAAGTTTAGGAAAACAAGCAGACAAAATAAGTTATCCATCCAGTATAACACTGGTAAGAATCAACCTGATGGGTTGAGACTTAGCAAGAACTTTGACATCAACAGTCTCAAGTTAGTGCTGAATCGCTTTTGTTAAAAAGACCCAACGGGTCTGAAAACACATAACATGCAGTTAGTACGTCCTAGCAGTCTTAATATCATCTCTTTAAAAACCACTTTAAATTTTGGAGTGAAATAGGAAATATTTCAATCTTTAAGAGACAAAATGGTATACACTGGAATAAGATTTTCAGATAATTCCAAGGTAACAGTAGCAGATCTGAGTTGTGCTTTTCAAGTACATTACCTGGACTTTGGTGTACTGTCAGGAACTGGAAGAGCTTTTCTGAAGTTTAAACTTTAATTTGTTCTTACTTTCTAAGGTTCCAAGTTTAACTGCTAGGATTACATATTCACATGCAAGGTCCTCAAACTTAGCTCAGGTTAATGTTTTCTTTCAGTGGTCAAATGCTAAGCAAATGAACACATCAGCGAAGGAAGCAACTACTCAGCAATAAAACAATCAACAGAAAAAGTGATGTCAGAATCCATATTTAAGATTCACATTAACAAGGGCAAATATACTATGACAGAAATGCTGACTACAATCACCAAGATGAGGTAACAAACAGAGGAAAACAACTACAAACACAAGATAAGATGAGCTTAAATTTAAACAAGAATGGAATCGGAGAGGAAAGGGCACAGATACAAATAGCACAAAAACTACTCGAAAGTTTAAGCACAGAGGGATGTTAAAATGATAAATAATGGCTTTGCATTTATATAGCACCATCCATCCAAACAAGACAAAGCGCTTTACAAATATTAATGAATTGAGCCACAGTGTCTTCAAAGGTATCCATATTCAATTTGAAGTGGGGTGTAACAGTACTCTAAAGAACACCAGTGACATCTTTATTGCTTCTTCCTATGCAGGCATTCCCCTGTTAAACATCACAAGTACTCCTGTTCTAAAGCACTTCTGTATTCCATGACACATGCTACACTTTCATACTCTAAGAGAAAGAAGACTCAAGAGGTATATAATCAGCATCTATAAATACTTATGCGGTAACAATGGAATGACAGAAAATTACTCTCATTCTCAAATGTCAGAATGAAGGAATGGTCTACGTTTCAAAGAAAAAGCGTGTCTAACCAGATACTGCAGCAAAAACTTTCCATGGTTAAGTAGCAGCAACACTAAAGAAGAAAACACTATCAAGGAATAATTCTATGACATTAGCACTGTACACATTCAGAATAACTTTACATAAAATAATTACATCATAGTATTTCTGCAAGAAATGAGCAGACTCGGCCTGTATCTTCTGGCCCATCTCTCATTCTGCAATATTAGAACCAGTCTGAAGAGAGAAAAAGCGGGAGGAGAAAAGACAACAAGCCTTACCCTCTGAGCTTTTGCAAGTTCTTCTTTCAATCTTTCATAGCCCTTTTCTCTTACTTCCAGTACAGATGGGCTCCGTAAGTGAGATAAACTGTCTGTACTCAACCCAAAAATATCTTCGTTTCCTTCAGCAACATCTGCTACTGTAGCACCCTGCAAAAACTCTCTCTCTGCGTTATTGCTCTCCTTTCTGGAATTATTGTGATTGAATGACCCACCCTGGGGTCCAGAGGTAGAACAAAGTACTGCGTCGGTAACATTGATGCTGTAAAAAGAGTGATACATTTTTTTGTTTATATAATACATTAAGGAAATATTTTAGAAATGGCAGTAGTGGTGCTGAATGTACCACTACAGACACAATTTAATATTACAACATTTTAAGTAATATTAAAATTGTATCTTTAGTAAAGCAAGCGGTTTATATGCCACAAGCATCAGCAATTTAAATAGAAAGACACACAGAACTTACCTGACACCTGATGCTTCTCCACAATTCAGTTGTCTGGGAGATGAATAAACAGGTTGTGTGGGAAGGTCAGAAACATTTAATGCATTGGGTTGGATTGGTGCAGAGGACACAACAGAAGGATGTGGTCGGTAGATAACGCTGGGTGAGGTAGTTTGTTCCTGAGTCCCGGGTTCATTTACTCCAAGAAGATCTGGTGTAGTAGGCGAAGCGAGGTTCACTTCATGAAAGCCTTCCAAGGGGTCACTGGCCATAATAAAAGCCTCATCATATGAAACCCTGAATCAAATAATCACATTATCAGAATGCAAACAGGAAATACTTAATTATATCTGACAACTGTTTGAATTAAAAAAACACCTAGATAAATGTTCAGAGTAGTTCATGATATAATGGAAACTATTGACTAATATTGCGAAAGTGTCAACTTCAACCACCAAAAATGGACTTTGGACTGTTGAGTCCAGAAGATCTAATAGCAGACTCCACATCTAAATGGGATGATGAAATTAGGAACATGGTATATATCATAAAACAAAATCATCTTTAATACAGTCTAGTTTTGTACCAAAACACAAGTGTATTACATTCATGAAAGGGGGGCAGACCTGGGAACCAGTAAGAAAAAAAAAATCCAACATTTTTTTAAAACTTAAACCTTCCACTTTTAACAAAGCAAATAATCTAGAGACATAAATCAGTGAACCTTTAAATAAATTACAGTCCATAGCAGTTTGGGTTAAATTATACATCTGATCTTGTAACAGCTCACTGAAGTGATAGAAGTAGCTGATAAAACTTCTCATGAAGTATGATGATGTGTATTTAATACATCACATGATTAAGTGATGATGACAATTATGAATAAGTATCATACCAGAAAAACAATACAGGTAAAAGTGCACTATGAATTCGCAATTTAACTGACAGTATTTTTTAATTTTACTTTTATTTTTTTTAATTCCATATGTTTTTCATAAAATCAACAGAAAACAAGTACAGCACACGAATTTTACAAGCCCCAATAGAAAGCGCCTATTTTCCAGCAGTTTATCATCAGAGATCACAAAAATCTTTGCATGATTCAAAACTATAAATTGGAAGTAGTATAGAGAAGTTTGTGAAGTAATAACTTAGCAGTGATTATTCACTCCAAAAAACATCTTCCATCTTACATAAAGATAGCTTCACAAAGGTACTTAACAGGCAAAAAAAGCACTGTTGTATCTAAATGAAATAATACATTGCATTTTAGAGACAAATCTGCTTGGGTCTTACAATGGAAAAGACAAGGCAGAGAGAAGATCTAGAAAGATGAGGGTCACAACCATGAAGAGATGATGCCATCTACTTATATGTACATCTAGTTCATTAGCTACTTCATAAAACACATAGAAAACACCATGAATGGAATCCCCAAATTAGCATACACGGTAACATTTTAGTTACATCAATACTTTTTGGTCATCTTAAACTCAAAGAACATTGTTCAAAACTGCTTTGTGTCTCAAGTATTGCACTGAGTGTGTATACATCCATGTTAAACAAGTTGCTTTACCACATTATCAGGTACATATGGAAGAAATTCATTTGGTCAGATAGCAAGAATATGTTATTAATTTTTCTCTGTTGCTGTTAATTGCTCCCATGAAAAAACAACCACCTCTAAGAAACTGCCCAGACTTAAGGGACGAAAAGGACTTTACATGAATAAAAATAGGCATTTGGGGATTTGTTTTTTTCCTGGTTTATGCAGAAATTTGTTTTGTTTTGAACTGTCAACAGCAGTTGCACAAACATGATTTACACAGAAAAACAGTTATAGTTTGGAGCTTTTCTACCCTAACACAGAGATGAAGAACTTATTTTTGAGTTTAAGTAAGTTTGAAAAATATTCTCGTTTGTTTTCCCTGTAGTTTTTCTTAACTATTATAAGCATTCTAATTACATGTTCTACAGGACAATAAAGCCTGTAGAGTCAACAAATTAAAACGGAGGGACTTCCAGAGCTACAGGACATTTCTTCAAGGTTAAATTTCAAAAGTATTTTCAGCTCTACTATTCAGCTCTACAGTGCAACTATTACACATAATTGTTTTATATTTAATAAGCTAAAATACTGCCATCTTGAAAAAATAAAGTTGCAGAAACAGGCCTTTAAAGTTCATCGCCCCAGTTGAAAAATATCCACTGCGCCAGTCTCAAAGTCAGGCTCACATCTACACAAACACATTAGCTTTCATTGTTCCCACCACTCTCCTCTTCTTCAACCACCAAGTAAGTCATATCCAATATTAATATATTGGCAACACCACCAAGATTCACATTCCCAATTCTTTGAATTCCAGTCTTCACAATTAACAGAAGATGCAGGCTTCTGAACAGGGATGTAAAAAGGCTGCCTGGATGCCTTGCCTTTTCTATGCCTACAACACCTAGGAAAGTGCACCAAAACCCACCCAACAGAAGCAAAGATTGAGAACATAGCTGAGAGCAAAATGGAAACATCTTCCCTTCTGCTGACTAGCTTCTGTTTCAAGTTTGAAAGACGTAGTCAAAGTTCCACTGAAAACTTGTGATCTGACTTGATGTTCAATAGTGGTACCATAGTAGTTCACATCACCAGTACCATTTATTGTTTTCAGCTGCATAGCCCACTGGATTAAAATTTTCTATGAAAGTTTTTTTTTTCCCCCAAAACACATTTTAAAAATATACTATTTAGCCATTTCCAAGAAAAAAAGGCTCAGGAAAAGCTTATTTTTCAGTTTTTAATGTATTTTACTATTTCTGTACAAATCTTAGGGCTATCTGTTTGGAGCAAATACTTTAAGTACATCAAGCAAGCAACAGGCTCAAAGATGTGCCATTCCATATATTTATGATAATTTACACAAATTAAGCTACATTATGAAGTGCAGAGTGTCACGCTGGCTCACACAGAGAAAAATGATTAGAAGCCTGCTTATTATCTTCAAAATGTTCAAATGCATTTCTAGCTCCCCCTCTGGACCAACACATAAATCTACGATAAGCAAATTAGTATGTTTGAAAAAAAAAAAATCTATCCTACCTACATGCTCCTACTCCTATGAGAAATGTTCCACTTAACTCCTTTCCCACCTAACCTGCCTATAACCTGTGGTGTTTTTAATAGGAAAAAAAAAAGAAATAAAAAGATTATGGAATTTTATTTACAAGTCTATCACTCTGCTTATACGTTAAATATCAACCTCAGCCTAAACAGACAAGAGAGGTTTATGAGTAAATAAATCCATGCATGTCTTCTCAGTTATCAAACAAAAAAGCTTTTTCTGATACAGTAAGTAAAAAAGTTATACAAGTTATTCCTGGAAGAGCTGAAAATAAATCCCTCAGCTAAACTTTTACCATAGCCTGTCAAATGGGCACTCGTAAGCACACCATCTGTGTAAAACACCTCCCATTCACAACTTTTTTCTTTCCTAGCCGTTACTTCTCACTTAGTAGTGAGCAGGCAGAAGCTGGGTGCACCACCCATACAAGACAAAGAAGCCCATATCAAATATCTCAGTTTCAAGACTCACCAACACCATTAAGTTGTTACCAAGGCATCAGCTGAAAACCAAATGGACATGCAAAAAGCTAGGCGGTCCTAAAAATAAAAGCTCTCTTTTGGGAAAGATCTCTTCAAAGTAATGGTAAACAAAAGGAGAAAAAAACCACACATTACATTTCAGTGTCATTAAAGATTACAGGCTTGGTTAAGGCTTTGGGGGGGGTGTTATATTATTGACTAAGGCAGCAATGAGCAGCCTTGCTGTGAAGGAACATGAAGCGCATGGTAAGTGGAGAGCTCTACTAGGAGCTAAGCTGACTGCGTAAAAAACCACAGTGTTGACACAGCACTCTTTAGTAGTAAATCTGCTACTGTGAACAAAAGCTGATATTCTGACATTTCAGGGCAGCACATTTATTAGAAAAACTATTAAGAAAATTCATAATTTTGTTTATCACATTAATATATGGTGAAAGCTTGCAGTAGCATTAGTGCCTACCAAAGACGTGATTATTTTGATCTTAGTTGATAGTATGAAATTTGGATGACATACAAAATTCAAGTACTGTAATAAATCAGGATGAAACAAAGTAAATTAATTCCCTTATACTTTCATCTGGAAATAATGTAAATTTGGTGGAAGCTGTCAAAATGTTGCAGCTTTTTATTACCTCTCCACTGACATACTTGCAACGCTGACTACCCACATAACTTCATGACAAAACGATGCTCAAATCCGTTATTTTATCTAATATTAAAGAGTACAAAGAAATCTGTTTAACAACAGTCAGTTTAACACATTTCTATAGCTTCTAACAGGAATGAAGAACTGTGAACATTTTAAACAGCAGTCAAATCAAAATGCTTTATCTAATTTTCCTGTTATTACTCTAAGAGGGGTTCAGCTAGTTGTCTGAATCAAAGCAGTCAATAACTAAACGTTAAAAAGCTCCCTGAAAAGCAGTAACTTACTGCGGTTTGTTTTCTTTTTTAAAAAAAGAAGTACTCTTGAAAACCGCCTACTACAAACTCTGGAGTTTGTCTTTCACAGACTGCTTTTACATACAAGACAGGTTGAAGATGACAACTTTGAACAATATCCTAATTGTTATAGTCCACTTAAAAGCAATGCCAGCACCAAACATTTAACGCTTTAAAAATATCTCATTTTTAGCCTTAATAGTAAAGAGCACCATCACAGAGAACGGTTACCTGATCAAGTAAAAGAAATAAAAATATTAAAAAAAAATCACATAAGGAAAAAGAAGTTAACTGTTTCTAAACATTTTGATGAAAAGTAAATGCTAGTTAGGATTTACCAAAAAAAGGTGCCTATTAGCTGTACTGTTTATCTTCACAGAGCAGGCCTTTCAAAATATAATAAAGTCTCAAGGATTTCATTTATTAGACTCCAACATCTGCTTCAGTTCATTTAGGAGGGGATAGAAAAGTGGATTTTTTTTGTAGCAGCTCCTCAAAAGACCTGGCCTTAGCCTACCACCGGGCCTGCATTCCTCTCAGTGGGTTTAAAAAAAAAAAAGTTTTGAAGTACTTGCCATTATACAGTCTGGAATGTAATATGTTTTAAGCTCTGAAGAACTTAGTAGGGAATTAGAGTAGTGAACTAATAAATACCTTTTAAAGAAAAAGTTCAATTAGGTACTGCTAGTCCATACCTACACCTCTCAAATGCAAGCAGGCAGTTTAAAAAGTAAAACTGTTGTAAGGTGTATTATGGACATTAATTTAAAGTTCAAAACCAATTCAATTACATCTATCCAGTATGAGATATTCATCAGATGTTGGCATGGGACAAAGAAGTTTTGTGGATTTATTTTTTTTTTCCCTAAACTGCTTTACATTTAAGCTTAGCTACAGAATTCAAGCAAGTTTTAACACTGTTATCGATGACACAAACACAATTCAAGACTTGGCACAGAAATTACCTCAAAGTTTGCAAAAAACAATTCCCGAACAATTCTCAGCTTTGCAATTACGATAGAAATTTCTACTTCAGGAGCCCAAATACACAATTATTTTTTTTTGGAGACAGTAAGATATGAGAGAAAAGAAAGCATTGAATTACTCCAGTCTTTACATATTCTACTTTTATTTGCAAGTGACCTTGCACTACATATTTACCAACAGATAGTAAATTAGGTAAGACGGTAAATAGAACGTAAATTGTAAGTTAGGTAAATCTATACAATTTAGGATCTAGCAAAATCATGCTTGGCTCAACATGAGAATATTTTTCCACTGTATTCCCACTAGTGTTGTCATGTAATGCTACAATGTGGGTACTTTGCTATTCTTTACTCTCATGTTAGGCATCCAAAACACTATTTCACACTGTTTTAAAAGAAACATGTAGTCTATTTGATAGCAAGATTTTATAAAGTTAAAAGAATTTTTGTTTCGCGGAACTGATGATTAAAAAAAAAAAATCTCTTTTGAAAACTTTATTATAGAGATCTCTTCAACTAGAAAAATACAGGTGCAGAGTAAGCATCTGAGAAAGAAGCACCACACAAGACTCGACAACCTATATTTATGAAGTGCTTGTGAAACTTATAAATAAACATGGTGTAGAGTCTGGTAGATAGTACACCTCTTACTAGAGAGAAAAATCAGTGCTTTGCAAGGTAGGATTCTGCAAACTTTTATTGTAAACAAACATTCAAAGAATACTGTTTGGTTCACAAAGACTCTCTAAACCAAGTTCATTTAACTGCAAACATGATTCTCTTTGCAGGTGCTGTTCTTTTCAAGACAGAGCATTGTTCTGCCTTATCTTGGAAGCAACTTCACAATCCCATCTCAGGTTTAAGCCTGATCACAGTGACTGTAACTGCAGTGTCATTCTTGCCATGACTTGGACCTAAAGACCCTCTCATTTTCAGTTAACACTGAAAATATTCAACTGGTAAATTTAAGTAAAAATGATCACAATTTTCATGATATGTGAAGCTTTCTAAATATATCTGCAAATGCATTTAAAGAAACATTTTCTTAATTCCTGAAAAAAAAGGTTAGCCTATTATTAAGTGTAATTGAAGTGTCTAATACAAGTTTTAGTCTACTTACAGTAAGACAAGATTTTAAATGCCATATTGGAAAGGGTTTTAAAAAAAAATAATTCAAAGTACGCATTTCTTTTCTGGGAAAATCCATAAACGTAAGTGGAACAGCGAGAGACCAGCTCATTTGGCATTTTACATGAATTTTAAATCAAGTCAATAAAAGACATGAAGATAGCTGCAGTCTATAATCAAAAGGCTTATTGTGACTGTTTTCCTACAGAAAAAAAAAATCCCCATTTAAATATAGTGTAACAGGACGGATATTTCAGTCGAGCTGTGAGGTGCACTCCCATTTGTTATTTATTAAAAGCATAATGAGAATCATAAATTATTTATCCTTCTTTGCTCACTAGGTAACGTTAACCAAGCACAGCAGAAGAATGACTGCCAAGACAAAAACACAGAAGGCCTGACTTTAACCCTGCCCAGAACTCATTAAACAGATCTATAATAAAAACAACAATAAAAATATTAAAGCAACAAGACCTCAGGTTTTGCCCTATATTTTACTGAGGAATACAAATATTTGAACAGATGGTAGCTGCCAATACATGCTTCTAGACTGAATAACCTTACATCTGCTTCAAAAGAGAAGCTGATAATTTCACTGTTACGGCAAGTCTGTGGAAGATTAATTATTTTAGCTATCACTGTTTTTGAGACTTCCTAAGAAGACTTACAAGTGACCATGGCGAACAAATCAATTAATATGAACCTTAGTACGCTATCTGCAAACAAAACAGACAACACTCTCAGACAAACCGATGAAAACACTGTTGCTTTTTGTCAGCATGACCAGCGTTGAGGGCATCATCAAGGATTTGGCCGTTCGGTATTCTCCTGCTTCCAGAGCCCTGCGACTCCCAGGAAACTAGTGGAGCATCAGCACTTAGGCAGCACAAATTTCTGCACAGTTCATCACTTACAATCAACTTATAACCAGAATTTCCTTTCTGTGCCTTACTGTCTAACGTAACTGCATTACGAAATTAGGGTTAACTGAAATCCCTGCGACTTAACTACTACAGCTTACAAGACTACTTACCGGCGACCAAGTACTAACCTCAATATTGCTCAAAGACTTTAAAGCAACCAGAAGCGTTACAGGGGAGCGCACCTCCACCGGTCCCACGAAGCAGAACTCCCCCCCGCTCCCCAGGGCACCCCTCGGCACCGCCCGGGCGGCGGGGGGCGAAGCCCGTGAACCCACCCAGCGGCCCTGCCCTGCCGCCTCCCTCGGCGCTCTCACCCACCGCCCCACAGGACTGCGAGGGGACGAGAAGACTCAGCGCCAGCGTAGCCTCTTCTCGCAACCCCCCTCCCCTCATTTTAGCCATTCCCCCCCGGACGCCCGTCCCTGCCGGCCCTACGACGCCTGGGAAGGGCCGCCCAGAGAGGAGGAGGGCTGCCCCGAGCCGCCAGCTCTTTGTCCGTCCTCTCCCGGGGCAGGTGCACCCGACGCTTTCCGGGCTCATCCCCCAGAACTACTTTTGCCCAGTTTCCTTCGACCGCCGCTGGGTTTGGGGCCATCCCTGCCGCCGGCTGCTCGCCCCCTGCACC